>CAIGRR010506734.1:0-13751 GCA_903798365.1 Fraxinus sp. 1973-6204
TTATTTTCATATAATTGGGTACCTATCAATGAGCTAGTGAGACAAACACTCCAAGAGCCTAGTGTAGTAACTCACATAAAATGGGTAAACATTTCAGTCTTGTGGCGAAGGTTCTTTGGCTTATAATATGCAGTTATGGGGCGATGCCACACAGTGAGCAAATTGAGGTAAGATTTTGACGGGTGAGGATATTGCCTATGGTGTATTGGGGATGAATATGCTACGATGGCACTTCAAACCTGCCTTGGACTAATATGTGGCCCTACTCAGGCGTCGCACAAACAAGAAGGGCTTGAGGAGTCACAAATACAAAAATTGTGTTGTGGGCATGCAACAGAGACCCTCAATGCTTGAGACGCATTACAACGTGGGAGGTGGAACCTAAACATGAGCATTGTGATTGGGATAGAGTTATGGCATCAACCGTGTATGCGGCGTTCATACTAGTAAGTTTTGTGGGCTCAAATATACAACAGGTCATCATTAGGACTCAAGAAGGGAGACAGGCTCTCCTTAAGCTAGGAAGATGGGGCTGCAAGAGTGATAAATGGTCTTCTGTAAGATTGGAAAGAGTTGGCCCATGACACACAGGCATGGCACTTTAAATGGTTTAACAAGGAACCTATTAGTGTGAAAAATATTTAGCAAACCACAAAAAAACTTGTATAACGGCAAATAACATAATACTACACTATACCTCACCAGAACTTGTTTCCTAACCCCAAATTCAAAAAAATAAAACACAATAAAATAAAAGGGAAGAAGCTCTCCTCTTTAATGAGAATATCCAGATAAACTGGGCATTGTTAATGTAAAGTCTAACTAAAATGGAAAAAATTGTTTTGTGCTGCAATTTTAGGCTTCTCTGATTACATTTGGGCCCTGTCTGAGCCACCTTTTTATACCCTAAAAATGAAAAATATGACCGTTATTCATCACATCAAACCATCAATTTTGAATTTTTATCTCGTGTGGGGCCCCAATAATGGCACCAATAATGGCTATATTTTTCATTCTCATTCTAGAAAAAGGTGGCTCAAACGGGGCCTTGATGTCTATACATTACATGGCAAAACTTCTTGTAATGTTCATTTAAGAGAGAGAGCTGGGCAGAAAATATACTTACAGTAGGAGCATCGGACATTGAATAGCCACATGGACTAACCAAAAGGACAACGCCGGAGACATCAGAAAGATTACTAAGAACAATAACAAATTCAACTGATGAGGCACTGGATGGAGCTTTCCAATATGACTCTTGTGATCCAGAATCCAAGGGAGCAAGCAACGAAAACAATGGCGCTGATCCTGCTGCTGTCTCAACCTAGATAACATAAAGGCACATATTCAACCATCCTATCCAAATCATGCCTGGTCCTGATGCAGGACAGAAATTCCATTTTGACTAAAAGAAGTTACTTTCATGCTACACTAATCCCACTTCATTTGAAATTATCTTACTAGTTCTTTTCATAGTCTGTTTAGGAGTTACTTAACTAATTTGTTTTTCCTAGTTGTTTTACGTTATATTATTACTTTATGACCTTTTCATGTATTAGGAACAGACTCGTGTTTCCATTAGAACTAAAATTACTTTGGCAGAGAAACTTCCAATTTTCTGAGCCATGAAACAAAAATGCCCCTTCTCACAATTTTGCATGGATCACAATTGCAACTCAATTTATTATTCAATCTTAAAAGTATATTTCTACCCTTTACTTTGCTCTTACATCACGTTCTCTTTTGTTGTAATCCAATAAATGGAATTTTCTAACTATTTGACATTAGGAAAAAGAAAAGACTAAGAATAACAATGTAACTGTTTGATCACTGTCGGACAAAATCATCATAATATCAAGCGATAATCTACCTTGTCTTAAGGTGAAGAAAGAGAATTATAATTCTAAATCTAAAAGGCAAAAAACAGTAAGCTGAGAGATGATTGTAGACTACTAATCCAGAATACTTGATGAGGAAAATGACATGCTGAATACCTTAAAATCCATAATGTAAAAAACGGGTATACTGCTCTATTTAACTACTTGGTTTTGTGTTCAACTATGAAAGCAACTACTTAGTTCAAACGAAACCAAAATTTCTTCACTATTAAGGAAATAACTGAATTAGAGACAAAAATCAAACTGGGGCAATGAAAGTTCGGTACATTTTAAATGATGAGATGCATACAAAAATGTGATTGGATAAAATCAGAAAATATTCAGAGCAATACCGGGTGTAAAAAGCCAGCCAATGGAAACTCTGCAAGGGATTCCTCTCCATTCATCAAGCTGTGTAAGACCTTAGTGGTTCCCTGACTGTTTAGATTTCTTTCAGGAAGAAATTTTCTCGAGGACAATCCCATGACATGGTTCAGGGCGTCCTGTGCAGCAGCACCTGCCCGAGTTGTTCTTCGTTGGCTAATTAAGACCCTAACATAATCCAAAATCAATGCATCAAGCACAATTTCATGGCAACAATGTTTACATATAACCCCATCAAGTGCCGCCGACCGATTTGAAGATGCATCACTTGAATATCCATGAACTGATCCTCCGTGGCTACTTGTGCCATTGTAACTTGGAATCTGCCTTGTGTTGGAAGTTGTTAGCAGAAGAGCTCCTTTTCCAGCACAACAAACTTTACAAACCTTTCTTCCACAATCAGAACACAAAAATATAGATTTTGAAGTCGTGGAAGACGATATAGAGGATGTATGTTCCCCCAACCTAGTTTCAGCACGAACCTGACACATGCCACCATAACATCTCTCTTCAATGCCTGTAATATTCCAGAAATCTATAGAACTTTCATCAGCAATCTCAAGACCAATTGAAGCAGTAATTTTGTCTTCAAGGTAAGCCTGCCCAAGCAACGCAAGAGTGCTCGCTACTCTACATAATCTTCCAAGGTAAGATTCCTCAAGCAATAAATTTGGATTGATAGTCGCAGGATCGATGCTTATTGACATGAGGGCTCTATCCCTACCGGCAGCAGACAGATTTAGCCGAAAACGTTCTATTTCAAGTTTCATAGCTTCCATGAAACCCAATTTTCTTTCCTGCTAATAAATTTGACACATAAAAGGAAAAAAGAAAGATTAAAATGCATAACAAAGTGCAACTGAAATACCACCAAACAATTGAAACTTGAGAGCAAGTCAAGGGAAGAGTTCATGAGAAGCTTAGCTTGTCAGGCTTCCATAAGATGTTCAAATATGCCTAATTCTTGAAATAGGATATTCATTTCAATCATAATAATTGATGATTACAGAGAGATAATACTGGGGAAATGACCAACCACAAGCCAGTCGAATCCATTTTGGTGTTGGGAGGTTCCATATCTTAATCTATATCTTCCATACTTTTTCATCTATAAGCACTTGTCGAATAACCAAACAGTCCAAGTGTAACACTTGATAAAGTTACCTTTTTGTTTTACTGTAACAAAAAGGAGAATAAGCAAGAAACTTAGGTACTGGAATAAGGAACCATCTGAAGTCTGAGCAAATCAAAGCAAAATGTCGTGGTATCTAGATTATAATTTTAGAAAGGGAAAATACCCTAATGCTAACTTCTTATTGATATACCACAATAAGTCACTTCAGTCTTCAACTGAAAATTATATAAACCCTTTCTCGTTTTGGTCATAACTACACTATGTCAACAGCACTCTTTCAGTGTCTAATATCTATGAAACATAATAAAATTGATTAGAACACCAAGACATGTTCATGTCACAAGATTCTCAAAGAACAACAAAAACTTGACGGTACAAGGGGATAAGCAGGTGGTAATTAGACATATTTTACCAATAATCAGCATAGAAATATACCATATGAGGTCCTACAATGAGTTGGAAACATTTTATATACTCTTGAACACCGCTGTGCAATGGTCCATGAGATGGAATTATCTTGGACTCTTTATTTCCATGGACTACTGGTGGCGTGGTAGCATCATCCAAGAAGTCAAGCAAGTCACTTCCCTCATGCACAAGGGTTTCTGTTACTGATTCAGAAATTGATTCTGGAATTCTTTCTCCTGTTAAAAGGTCCACTAAATTGGAAGATGAATCTACTTGAACTGGAGGTGGCTTATTATTTATAATAGCTCCAGCGAAGGGGTTGGTATCTGTCCCAGAAAGAAAAGGGTTGATTTCCTTCTGGTTAATATTGTTGCATTCACTTGACCTATCAGTGGAGCCTTGACAGGAAAAAATGGATCTCCATGGAAGAGGCACTCCAAGGATCTCTACCTGCATATTTTCAACCAACAAACATTAAATTGTAGTTCCTACGGATGGCTAAGAGCCAATATTCAGAGCAAACAACGGCAAACTTAGCAAAATATCATTCATTTGTTCAATTGCTACTTTTTCCTGATGAGATGGACTTTTGGTTCATTGTGATGTTGGCAAAGGCAGATCTACAGAGACGGCCAAAAACAATGCAAGTTGATGCAAATAAATGCAGATAGGCAATACATACATGCATAAACAACTCTGGGTTAGCATTTGGAGGATAAAGGTACACAGTTACAACTGCAGAAGTAATTTTTGAGCTAAAGCAAACCAATGACATAATGCTTGGACATATGCTTTTATTGCCATGAGTCATAATGTAATCACAGTACAGGAGATACTTAAAGTAGTCAAGCTTGTCTGGTATTAACAGAACCCTATGATGATCTGGGAAGACAGATTTAGCACAACCGATCAGAAGATATGAGATATGATAAAAAAATGATCTGGTGATATTTTCAGGGAAGTAGATGATGTTAAAGCTAAACTGATAATATAGTCAGATCTTTAGTTTCTTCCTTGAGCAAGAAAGAGATGGGCAGGAAATAATGTTTAATTTGATTTGTACCTCACCAAGTGTCATTGGGCCTTGTCCAGCCACAGCAGGATAAAATGTAAGTGCAACAACACGAGTTAGGAAGTCCAATTCTCCTTCCAGTTCTTCAAAATCATACAATAGGGAAGGGCTAGAAATTTCTTGTGCATGTAAACGTGCACCTGCACCAGTAACAGCCATATCCTCCGCACTAACTGCTCCTGATAATGGTATCAGAATGTTTGTCCCATTTGAACATCGAGGTATAGAAGCTCCCTGTAAAGAAAGTCAATATCAAACTAGAAACAATAAGGTTGAAACACCGCTAACTATGTTACAGAACACAATAGTTAATAAACATTACATTCTTCTGACTGCACAAGGCAATACAAAGAATTATAAGGGTAAGGCTGCTTATTTCAGAAGAGTTGAAACTTGAAACAGACTAGTTCGCAACAATACTATTTTGTTCACTATTAGGTTCTAATACCAGGAACTATTTCCTTACTAAAGGAAACCCAGGAAAGAAGTTTTAGACAACTCAAATAATAACAATAGTAAAATATCCAACAAAGTATGTATACGAGTAGGAAATTATTGAAGATTCGAAAACAAGAAACAAAACAAATTTTCCTGCATTCTTATTCCTGGATTTCCCTCCTAAATATAGAGGCATATAGGGCTCCTTCAGTTGGAGAAAGTATTACACAACGATAGGTGCAAAGGTGTTATTTTCAGCAAAATACAGCATCCAGAAAGTTTATCTTTTACCAGTACTACAAAAGTTATCTTTAATCTTCCAGCCTCCAGAATTAACAGCGGGGAGAGGGATTAGGGAAAGCAATAAAATTCATCTTTTTTGGCAGAAACCCTTCACCACCGAGAACTCCAGAGAAGACATGGAAGAATTGGCATTGCCCTCCTAAGAAGTTCCAGTAAGAACACTTATATTGTTCAATTACTGTGGCCAACAAAAAATTCCTCCATAATGAGTAGGCTTGCATCATTTTAAAAATATTGTTTGGAAACATACTAGGAATCCATAAATGTTCTCAAGTCAAACAATTTGCTCCCCTCCCCCCAGACCACCAAAAACAAAAAGGCCAAAAATAGTGAAACTACGACAGAGAAAAGATTTTGTCATAACATTCAGAAACCTTCTATATTTAAATACACTTTATCTAAAAGTTTGGATGGACTTGTTACTTTTGGAATACCATCACTGTAACTATTTCAATTGAAGGTTCAAGATCGCATATGCATTCATACGCAAGAGCACCTCTTGTTCATACACATTTCTTGGCTGGCCCTCTTGGCTCTATATAAATACTTTACCTCTCTTTGATCTTTTTGCCGATTACTTCCCCACTAAGTTATACACAAAATTTAATGTATTGAATATTGAGTCTTCTCGGTCCACTTGGCTCTTAATTTCAATACATACAAACACATATACTTGCACACAACCATACATGAATACACGATCAATTTCTTTTAGTTATCACTGTCAATCCACTTCATAGAATAAGGGGGTAAAAAGAGAGCAAAAGGAGAGCAACAAAAAATTGAAGCGACTAATAACAGGTTTTCCCTCTTAAGTTACGGCAGGAAACAAGTTCGTTGGCAAACATGAGAAAATTAAATTTAGCACAACAGCTAAATCGTAAACTTCTGTTAAAGTATGCAATTATACAAAGACTACTTTGCACATATACAAATAAAAATAAAAAGAAGCTTGAAGTGAAAAAGGTCAAACATATTTGAGAAGATCAGTATCTGTAAGAAATACCAGACCTCAAGAACAAGTCTAAGTCCATCCAGATAGCGTCCAGTTCTCACATCAACTGTTGATGGAAAAGTAGAATCATCAGCACCATGTACAACAGTGAGAAGAAGCTGACAAACATGGCAAGGCTCCCCAAGATAAATAAAGATTTCAACCACATCTGCAGCCTGTGCAGAAACCTGTTTGAATGATATATAATTAAAAACAAGTTTAAACTCTTTAAGAATTGTAGATTAAAAGTTATTCCAGAGAAGAGTTTCTAACAAAATTTACAGTGGAAAAGCATTTCTAATTGAAATAACAAGGGCTTCATGACACCAAAACATAAATTTGGTACCCATATAAGATCTTTTCTTTTGAAACTGAGAAGACTGTCTCCTCCATCAGAAGATGGAGACACGCAGGAAACTGGCTTTAGAGAACACCCAAATGGTCGAGACGGTACCTGTCATCATCAGCATGAATCATGAGTTACTTCTAGTTGCAGAATGAAATTGATAACATTTTGCAGAATGCTGTATGACTGAAGATGGAAATCTGCAGAAACTAGAAAAAGAATATCTCAAACTAAAGTGACAGCTCAGATAAGACAGCTTTGAAAGGGATTTGCAAGTTAACCTGTTATTTTTTTTCCTCGTTAAGTTTCCCAACCAGACCTCACTAACCACCTTCCTTCTACAACCTTATTTACAGGAAGTTAAATTTCATTGGTAATGGACATCAAGACATTACAAATACAACTTGAGAACTATTTTAGATGCATCTCTGGACATCTTTTGTGAAGCTCAAACATCACAGTCATATCACAGAATAAACTCCAAGCCGACTAATATTAGGTTGAGACCCCAGCTACCAAAGACAGTCAAATGAATAAATCAAAATTACATTTCATGATTCAATTAAAAGATGATATAACAGTCCAAATACTGTTTTTCAAAGGCTTAACAAGTAGAATTTAAAATAGTGGCAAGACTTGAAAAGGAAAAAAAAATAAACATAAAAAATTTTCTTTTCACGCCTACCATATTGAGAATGACCATCTCATCTAAAAGCTCCAGCTATTATATATTTCAGTAGAACTAATATTAAGCCATGTATATTTCATACTTGCATATTTTAAAATACCATGCATTCTACTCGTACCTACAACCACGATGAAAAATTAACTAAAGCATTTTATAATTTTTTGGTGCGCTCAACAAGAAGAGGAACACGTTACAAGATAATAAAAACAGATAGAAGATATTCACTCTCAGTTCAGTGAAAGATCATTATGAAGTCATTACCAGGACCTGGTGAGAAATATAAAAACTAAAATTAATTACAAAGGATCACCTAGAAAAACTTGTTAACTTAATGAAAAATACAAAAAATGTAAAAGTTCAAGAAACAGAAACTAATGCATCACTGTTCAGAGTTTAGATGACTGAATTGAGGATTAAAAAGAGGGGGAAGGACTACTGTACTAAAACTAAAATTTTGGAATGCCAAGAACCTATGATACTCGGACTCATGGTAGGTTATCAGGTACGAGTAAGTATCTAACTGTCAAATCTTTTATTATCCAAATTTTGGACACGGGTACATAGGTATGTCTTTCAAACTTCAATTTTTTTTACTAATTCAAGATGTCATTTTAAATAGGGCAAAATCAATTGTTCAAAAAGATGAAAATGAGAATTGAATAAGGGGTTAAGACGAATAAAATAGAATTTTAAAGTTTAGTTTTCAATTATGAGAAGTTGATTAATAAATGTTATATAAAATAGAAAATGAGGGACTTGATTGCAATTTGAACTTAGTGGAACAATAAATAGCACTATATAGAGCTCATTTTTATTTTATACAAAGAAAACTCTGAACTATCGATATAGAGAGGGAAAGAAGAAAGAAAAAGAAGGAAAACCTAACGCCACAGCCTTCCTTTACCCTCTCGACGACACCTCTAGGTTTATAGAGCGTAGAAATGGGAAACAAGAGAAAGGAAAGAAAAGGGAAAGAATAAAAAAGGAAAGAAGAAGAAGAAAGAATAAAAAGAAAGAACCAAAAATGGCAAAATATCCAGTTGAAACTTGGAGGATCTGACACATATCCATATCATGTCGACACGGGTATTTTGTGCATTTCAAAGAGTCCAAGCATCAAAGCCAAGAACTACCTGACTCATGGATAGAAGATTTAAGCCACAATGAAAAATTAATTGCTTAATTTTAGTAATCACATACACATAAAGGATTGATCATAGATGAAGGAAGATGCTTGAAGAGCCTTAGTCCAAGAAACATCTCTAATTGCTTTTGACGAGTGCTATCCACAATCGCATTCTTATATCTTCTTTGCAGAGTGATTTTCATATTCTGTGCAGCAGAAAACTGCTTAAACTTTCCACCTTCCTCATTAAAAATGCTTAGAATTTGACTGTGCATAGCTTTGGAACCAGTATATAATGTTGCATGAATATCACCAGCGACTAAGAAAAGATCAGCTAATTGAGATATTGGAAACAAGATTGTTGATCTCTTAAACTCCTCAAATGACATGTCAAACCTCTTCCAAGGTTTGTCTGGACAAGGATGATTCCATGTTGTGGTCTTAGTGTTGTGATCAATATAATATGTTTTCCCAGTCACAGCATCAGATCGTTTCTCCCAGCCAGGTGGCAACGGAGCAACATATCCAACATTGTTACCAGTTGACTGATAACCATATGCCCAATCGCTATCAAGAGATATGCCTAACCGTCTACATTGCTCCATAAAAACCTGAAGAGCGCCAAAGAAACTAGCAGCATTTGTTCTATCCAAAGAATCCGCACAATTGAAACGTATTACTCCATTTTGGTGTGATCTTAAGCAGAAGGCACCATCATACTCATCGTTGTAGATTATTTCACCTTTGCAATTATTAATCCGCTGACGAGTGGGCAGATAATCCCCCTCAGATATGTCTATAGAAATTGTGGGCGCTTTTAGAAGATACCAAAGTCCTTCAATTGTTTGCTGTTCTCCTTTCAATTTTATACTGGCATGCCAATCATAATTTATCAAGTGCATTCGAGTATAAGGAAGTTTTCCAGTAGAACGAACATAGTTTAATGATTCCTCAAAATGCTCGACTAAAATAGATTCTGATTTCCCTTCACCATTTCTCAGCAAGTTGACACATACAATGGGAACCAAAGCACTTTTCCTCTGATTCCCACCAAGATCCACATCAAGGTTTCTTGCATCATATCTCTTGGTTAACCTCTGATAGTATTGGGCACTTCCTTTATAAGGATCCCGATCAGAAACATATATTTCTGCTTCTGCAGCTGTTATCTTTAGCTCTGCACCCCACCAGATAGGAATTGTGCCTCTTCGCCAAATGTACGTGTTGAAAGGTACACTTGTACCGTCTCTTCTGGGAGCCCACACAAGTTGCTCACACTCAACTTCATTGCCTGTCCATTAAACAGGATAGAGATGTAGAAGGGAAAAAGACCAAAAAAAATAAATAAATTATATCAATGATGGGTGGCAGTGAAATTATTTCTACAAAAATAGGATATAATAAATGGACAAATCTGGAAATGGAAATAGTGCCAGCTACGTTGGTAAGGAAAAGAAACTATAACAACATCTTAACTGATAAAAAAGTAATACTCAAAATTGATGCACTAGCTCAAGTATTGAATTAGACGTGTTGTAAAAAATTAATATGGGTGGAAAACTTAAAGGTCATTTTTTTACAAGAAACAGGAAATTTTTATTGAAACATATAAACAGTACAGCTATGAGGACAATATGTCCTCTAAATACTCGACCCAATCACAGAAATTTACACCATATTACACCATCTATCTATCTAAAATGATCAAAAGTGAGATCCCATATGCAATCCTATTCCACATGCAAAGTCAGATCCCGTATGCAATCCTTGATCTCTTTATCAATAGACATCCAAAGTGAGATCCCATATGCAATCCTATTCCACATAAACCCAAAGCCCATAATAACCAATTGAATATACTAGCATTCATTTCCAGCCATAAAACCCAAAAGATAGCTAAACCCCAGACTTCCAGATACTTTATCTTTTCCTGGACGAACCAAAACCACCGTAGTACTATAACACCAAGGAGAAAATTCTCTAAGAGTCACCGAATCAATTCCATCTTCCAATAGAAGCTTGCATCAAAACCATGAGCACAACTACAATGTAACAAAATCAATCAACTGATTATGGCATAAAACAAATCATGAAAGAGACAAAAATATAAGGTCTCTTCTTTGTATACCTTGGTTTTTGCAACGAACGCCTCTCATAGTCTTTATTACTAGGTGGTCTCTAGAACTTCACTCCTCTCGAGTTCGAAATTGCCTTCTTGATTATTGTTTAGCAGCTTAGACTAGTTTGGCTCACAGAAGAAAGGTGACTCGACTTCACAGCGACACCACAACCCTTATAGTGGAGGAAACTTTATTTAGAAATGGCAGATGTTCCTTGACAAGAACCTGAACATCAGCCTGAACCTTAACTTGAACAAATTCAACACTGAGATAGCCAAAAAATATATTCTCTCTTTCAACAAATTCGTAGTAATAGAATCTTCCCTGCACTCCACCTTAAAATTTTGATAATAATCCAGTTCTAGCCACAGACCTTCATGATATTGTTAGTAAATAGCACAGAAAATGCATTCTTGGTAACAGTAATCTTGGTCTTTATCTCATAAATTTGGGCAGCATCCCTAACATTGAATATGATAGTCTAGTTGCCTGCCAGATATCCTTGGTCGTTGTCAAGATCACGCACATTCCATTAGTTCCATTGAATTTCACAATCAAGACATAATCATTGACTCCTCTTCATGCCAAATGCCAATATTTTGGATCATACTTGATTGGAACAGCTCCAAATCTTTAATCAAATTACTTATTTTTTTATTTTCCCTCCGAAATGATTGCATGAATTGAGGTCACGCCAAGTAATTTAGCCATTGAGTTCAAAGGAGCACAATTTGGTGAATGGGAGACTTATGAATTGTCAGACGCATTGGAGTGTGAGCAATAATTGTGGATTGAGGGAACAAAAATGTGTCATGCAGTTTGAGATTCAGAGAGAAAAAAGGCAAAACTCTGCCACCGACAATGAAGGTCGTGCTTGCATGATACCACGAAACAAATTATAATTTGCAGATTCTACAATACAACATGTCCAACCTTCATAACTACCTAACACTGGTCTGTGAAACATGGATTAGATAAATGAAGGAGAAAAATACTGAATTGGAAATCAATCACAGATCTTTCGATTGATTTAAATTACTTCAGATTTACGAGAATTTGCCCCCCATACCCCGATCATTTAGCTATTAATCTTATCCACAAGAAATAAAGGACTGCTCAAATCTTCTATTCTTCGATTCCAGTACTGAAACTAAGCTTCTGTCAAAGAAATATATCATGATGGGGGTCACTTACCTAGCCCAACGAAGTGCTAGTTCACTAAGAATTTAGAACTACAAGGTTTGTGGTTAGAGGTGGTTTCTGGGTTAGTTTGTGGGAATTGCTATAGAAATTTAGTTTGCTCGTTTTACAGTTGATGTTAATCAAGGAATGATAGCATTTCTAGGTTTGTTCGTTTGTTTTCTGGTTGATGTCCAAGCATCCGAGTTGATCTGATCATTTAGAGTCATGGAAACTTCTTTCCGATTGAGCTAGGAAAACCAGAAGAACTATCACCTTTAAAGTTCACATTGACGGAAAAGCATTCTATTTTCATATTAAGTTAGCAGTTCCCAACAGTGTTCAAAACGAAGTTTGCCAAAGATTTTTCATTGCTACTCAGCATCGCCACCTTTATATGGCAAGTCACATGCTGTTTGGCATTCCATCACACTTCGTAGAAGTAAAAATTCAGAAAATACACAGCATTTTAGAAATTTTGCCATCAAAATCAAAAGCCAACTATAGATAGCAAGTACAATAAGGGATGTGCTTCATGTGAATTCTCCAACATCATACAGAGAAATTGAACTTTACAAACAAATAAGATAAAGAAATGCAATCAGATATTAAAACACCTGTGCTATAACACGAGTTTAAACCCCTTGCTAAGTACCGAGTACCAGGATGCAGCCTACTACGCCGAGCAATTAGTGCAACAATCCCTTCTTGTTGACCTCGGCTTCCAAAAGTTCGATATTCTGCAAACCCCTGTACATTTGCATTAATTAAGTGAGTATTTCATTGCATATTTTAACAAGTATCTATAGAGGGCAACAGTTCTGGTTCACAAAATTTTAAAACCTTATTAAGAGATCTATCAAACATAAATCATGTATACCACATACAAGAAGATATAAAGTAACTATTAGGGAATTTTTATGGAAGAAAGAGAAACCAACGAATATGTCTTTAGGGCTGTTTGTTTCATGGGATTGGTGGGGAGTTTTTAATTTGAATTAACTCAGCCTTTTTTTTTTTTTTGTTGACTCGGGTATCCGACTTCGCCCGACTAATCCTGAGGAGTGGCAACATTCCCCTCTGATTCACCTTCCGGGTAGTTCCAAATGCGATTATAGCTTATACGCACTTGGGTCAGACAATTAATCGGTTGTTGTACGGTTGACCACTTGATTCCAATGAAGGTTAAGTTTGTTTATCCAAGAAGTGGAGGAATTGAAATTAAAGATGACACTACCACTTTACCCATTTTGGTTACAATTCAACGTTTCGAGTGACATCTCCCTCATTTTTTTTCAAAGTGAATTGGGCTAATGGACTTGGGCATAAAAAGGTTGGGCCACGGGATTGACTTTTCAAACAAATTTTGATTTAAAAAAAAAAAACAATTAGACAACCAAGGCAGGATTGGGATTCCCCATTCCCCGCCCTGGGGCAGACATTTTTGCCCCGAAACCTCTCCACCGCCCCAATTAAGCAGGCATCCCCTCCCCGAACGAGCATGCAGGACTCAATTTTTCGGTTCAAATTGCCATCCCTACCCCTTCCCTGGACCTCCACTATCATGTGCATAACCTCTATACCGACAGCCACATACCACCTCTTTCCACCAATCTCAATGACTGCCCGCTCCTTTTCCCCACTATAATTGCACCAATGAGTTCAGGGGGTCTCCTAGTTA
>CAIGRR010506754.1:0-12461 GCA_903798365.1 Fraxinus sp. 1973-6204
GCCGTAAAAAACTATTTTTGTTGTAATGTATATGAGGATTAAATATATATTTGAAGGGTAGAAACTTGTGGCGTTTTAAAAAAAATCGTTAAAAACCAAAAGTATTTTAGTTCAGCCGATTCATTACCTAAGACCACCCCTTTGAGCAACTATGCATCAGCCACGGAGGATTCACTGTTTTCATATGCAATAAATGGAAAATCCAGGATAGTCATGACTTACATCTCCCGTGCAAAAAATTCAAGTTGAATACGTAATTGCGTGAATTCTTGATAAATGCCTTGTGAATAATATAGCAAAAATGATGAGTTCTTTTTGAAAATATACAGCATACTCAACACGATTGAGTATCTAGAGAAGGAAATACATTTAGAACTTGTTTTACACCACTAGTACTAGATAACATTATTCATTAAAAATATACAACATAGTCAACGCGGTTGAGTATCTACGGAAGGAAATACATTTAGAGCATGTTTGGCTGTGTTTAAAACTCAATAGAAAAAGTATGTTTTGTTAGTAAAGAAATAACATGGAAATTATGCTTGGCAAAAATTTACGCATAGCCAAACATGCTCTAAAGTGTTAAGAGCTCAAGTAAAGCTATCATATACAAACAAATCAAAACCACAAAATATTGATGATTCGGGTCAGCAGTTGGTCCCATTAATGGTATCACTAGGTCAGACAATTTTAGTGTTAGATTGTCAGAAAATATCACCATGGTTGCTAATTACATTTTATGAATACCTCAAAATAATAACAACAAATGATTCAGCTAACTACACTCTATTCACCAATTAGCATTTAGATTTCACCTTCAAAATCTCATAAAAACTATAACATAACCATTTGAAATCAAAGTGTTAGGATCGGATTTCAACTATCTCATCCGAAAATAATTGGTGTCTAGTAAGTAATTGTAAAACCTTTTATAGCATTCGACCATTGACCCAACTGATTGGCTTAAGAGCAGCATTGTGCTTTTGTGATTCGAACCCATGAATTATGATCCATACCATTTGTTAGGATCAAGTTTCTACTATCTCATGTGATATCCAATTGGTGTCCTAGGAGAGTAGGTTAAACATTTTACGACACTCCATCCGTGATCAAACAGACAATTCAAAATCAACATACTATCAACCAAAATATACCTCCAAACCAAATGAATCAATACAAAAGTGCAGTGAAAAAGAATTCAAAGAGTAAATATCCAAAACTGTATTTTACCTGTACATGAAAATATCCAATCCTTGAAGCATCTTCTTGCAAAGAAAGCAAGAATTCAAAAAATCATCAGTCCGAAAAGCACCCGTATCGCCACCATGACTCATCGAAGAATAAGATACCATCCCGGAACTTACACTAAAACCGCCGTTGCCGCCACCACAAATTGAAATCCTCTCAAACCAGTATTTTTTGTCAACAAATTAGCATCAAAGTACTCTCTTTTCTTGATCAGATTGTCCCCTACATGTGAAATTACACAAGTGTACTCCTGACACAACTCCATTTCCTCACTAAGCTTCATGTTTTTGTAATCGATGACACGTTCGTTGCTCAAAATTTGGGTGGGGTTGCGTCGAAGATTTGGGGGGTAATTGCAACAACTACATCCCTTCTACAATTCATAAATATGGGGTCCAGATTTCGATCACTCAGAGCTGCAAGAATGCCAAGCCCAACAACCCCATTGGGCTAGTAAAAAAAGTAATAACACAGAAAATATATATATTTAGGAAGCTCTGATAATGGTAGTACATAGAAGGAATGAATTAATGATTGCATTCAATTTACAATCTGATCGTATACAAGTATATACTTGTAACAAACAAAACTCAGAATCTATTCCTCTCTCCTTAAGGTTTATACAGCTCAATGATCCTTCAATCTTCACGGTGGAAACTTTGCCAGCTTGGATGGAATTAGTTGGGGCTGTTGCAGAGAAGAATAGTCTAGAACCTCAGCCCATGTGCAAGGCATATTTTCTTTATCTTCAATCCCTATTTTAGTATCTTTCAAATATTGGCCCCTGATGTTTTCTTCTTTAACACCTCTCCTCAAACTGGAAGTGGTTTTAAACACTCCCAGTTTGTCACAAAGATATTTATGCTGTGAATGATTTAGAGGTTTAGTTAGTATGTCGTCTACCTGGTCTGATGTAGGAACGTAATGAATTATGAGTTGTTTTTCGAGCACCTTGTCACGAACAAAATGCACATCAAGTTCGATGTGTTTTGTTCGTGCATGATACACTGGGTTTGAATCTAGAGCACTTGCTCCCAAGTTGTCACACCAACGCTTTGGAATCCCTGCCTGCGGTATGTTTAGTTGTTGTAGAAACGATTGTACCCAGGTTATTTCAGCTGTGGCATGAGCCAATGCCCTGTATTCCGCCTCAGTACTGGATCTCGCCACCGCTGGTTGTTTCTTAGACGACCATGAAATCAAACTTTCACCTAAATAAACACAATATCCTATAGTTGATCTCATATCATCTGGGCAGGTAGCCCAATCTGCATCCCCAAATGCATTGATACTGAGTTCCAGTGTTCCTTGAATAATTAAGCCAAGATCAAGTGTTCCTTTTATATATCTAAACAACCTTTTCAATAGATTCCAGTATACATTTGTTGGATTTTGTAAAAACTGGCTCACCCTGTTGACAGCGAAGGTAATGTCCGGTCGTGTATGAGTTAGATATTGTAGTGCACCTACTGCACTTCTGAACTGAGAAGGATTTTGTAGACTGGTTCCTTTATCTTTAGCTATAAGTTTCCATGTTGCCATGGGTGTAGCACTATGTTTTAGATGCTCAAAGCCAAACCTTTTTAGAATCTCCACTGTATAACTTCTCTGTAACATATGTAGACCAAACTCATTCCTGTAAAAATCAATGCCCAGAAATTTCTTTAGATTACCCATGTCCTTTAGTGTGAAGGATTTATTCAGCTTATCAACGATTTCTTGCAGCCTTGCTTTTGAGTTTCTAGTAACTATAATATCATCAACATAGATTAGTAGAAAGATCATTTGCTCTTTAGATGTTTGGTAGAAGACTGAGTTATCAGCTTTCGACTTTTTGAATTCCCAGCCTAGCAAGGTCATTCTCAAGGTATTATGCCAAACTCTGGAAGCTTGTTTCAAGCTATACAAAGCTTTGTTGAGCTTGCACACGTGTGAAGGTTTGTCTTGATCCACAAATCCCTATGGCTGCTCTAGGTAGACTGTTTTCTCAAGCTTTCCATTAAGAAAAGCATTATTGATATCTATTTGTCTAATCACCCAGCCTCTTGAGACAGCAAATGTAAGGATTATTTTCAAGGATGGAGCCTTAGCAACTGGACTGAACGTCTCATAATAATCGATCCCTAGAGTTTGTGAGAAGCCTTTTGCAACCAATCTCGCCTTGTGCCTTATTACTTTTCCCTCTCAATCAGTTTTATTTTTGAACACCCACTTGTTTCCAATAATTTTCATACCAGCTTCAATTGGTACCAATGTCCATGTTTGATTCTTCATTAGAGCATTATACTCTTCGCTCATTGCTTTCCTCCAAATTTTATCTCCTTGAGCTTCAATGACATTAGATGGTTCTGTTTCTTCTAATGAATTTGAGATGTCTGCAGCATAGACTTTTGGCTTGAAAATCCCATCTTTTACTCTAGTAACCATGTGATGCCCACTGTCTTTTACAGTATCAATAATATCTGCCTCATAAGATTCATTTTCATAGGAAGATTCTAGTAGAAAATCATTTTCCACATCTTCTTGTGTCAGTTGTCTGTTCAACTCAAAATTATTATCCACACTTCTTAGCTCTTCACTGCCTACACTTTCAGATGAAGTCTCTACTGCAGGGGTAGCCAAAGGATGTACCATACCAGTTGAGGAATTGTTTGGATATTGGAAGGTTAAGTCAAAAGGTAATTGATGTAGAGTTATAGGTTGAACTCTGGGTGATATAGTTTTGTCTAGGAAACCTTTTTCGAATGGGAACTGATTCTCATCAAACACAACATGTCTAGATATATATATTCTGCCAAGGGGGTTCAAGCATTTGTATCCTTTATGAGATGCACTAGGTCCAAGGTAAACACATTTTTTAGTGTGGAAATCAAACTTGTGCTTTTGGTAAGGTCTTAGACACAGGTAACAGGCACATCCAAACACTTTCAGGGTTTGGTAATCAGTTTGCTGTTTAAATAGGAGTTCAAATGGTGTTTTGTGTTTAAGAATTGATGTAGGCATCCTATTGATGAGATAGGTGGCTGTAAGGAAGGCCTCCCACCAATAAAACAATGGCATGTGCGCTTGTGCTAGTAGTGTTAGTCCTATTTTAGTGATATGCCTATGTTTCCTCTCGGCATGGCCATTTTGTGGGAATGTATAGGGACAAGAAAGTTTCAACTCAATACCACAATCTGAGGTGAAACTATTTAATACTCTGTACTCTCCCCTGAATCAAATTGTATAGCCTTTATTTTTCTGTCAAATTGATTCTCAACAAGTTTTTTAAAGGTTATAAAGGACTACAGAACATCTGATTTGTGTTTGATGGGATAGATCCAAGTGTACCTAGTGCAATCATCAATGAAGGATACATAAAACCTGAACCCTGATGTAGAGTTAATAGGTGAGGGTCCCCAAACATCGGTATGGATTAAATCAAGAGGTTTGAGAGCATGTTTTGATGATAAGTTGAAAGGTAAAGCATGTGATTTACCTTATTGACAAGATTCACAGAATGGAAGTTCTTTGCTAATAGCTTGGAATTATTATAGGACTTAAACACTTGACTTATTACAGAAATATTAGGATGTCCTAATCTTCTGTGCCACTTTTCAACTTCTGACTGGAATCTTACAAACTTAGGCATTTGGTTTATACAAGAGTTGAGACTGAATTTTAGGTTACTGGCTGTTTGATAGATGTCTGGTTTTGTGTCTACTGGTCTGTTATTCGAATTCAACTGGTATAGTCCATCACTTAGCCTCCCTTGCATTAGAATCTTCCTTGATTACAGGTCCTTCACAGCACAAGAGTTAGGGAAAAATTCAACAGAAACTTTGTTATCACTGGTTAACTTTGAAACACTGATGAGATTTTTTTTTTTATCCTAGGTACATGCAACAATTCCTTTAATGTTAATGATTTTTCATGATCAATTATAAAGGATTTAGAACCAATATGATAAATCTGTAAAGGTGTACCATTCCCAACAACCATTTTCTTCATACCTCCATATTCTTTAGCTTCTTTGATGTTCTCCTTGTTTGAAGTAGTGTGGTGACTTGCTCCTGAGTCGACATACCAAGCAGCATCTTCTACAGTGTGTGGATTAGCTATATAGGCAGAGGACTGTGAACTCTGTGTATTGAATCTATTACTCATTTGTTGATCATCATATCGGTTAAAATACCCCTTAGCAGAGTGGTTGTTCATTCCACATATTTGGCATGGACTTCGTGGTTCATTTTCTCTTCCAGGTCTCCCCCTACCTCTGAATCTTCCTCTGAAGCTAGGACTTCTTCATCATCTATTACTCCTTCCACTAAAAGAATTCATCCTCTGAGAATTACTCTGAGTCAGATTAACAGAACCAAAGATGTTTCTGATTTGATTTAGATACTCCATCTGTCTTTCAAAGGTCATGAGGACTGATGATAACTCATGCCATGTTATCTGGTCTCTACCATTCACTTAAACCACAATCGGTGTATACTCCTCATCAAGGCCTGTGAGCACTTGATTGACTAAATCACCATGATCAATCTTTTTTCCAGCCACTTCCAAGTTATCAGCCAACTGTTTGATTGTGCTTAAGTATTGATCCATGGACATGGATCCTTTCCTTATTCTTTGTAACTCATTAGTTAAGAAGGTTACCCTTGACTTGTTGAGAATACCAAAATTTTCGTTGATTGCTTTCCACAGTTTACTGGAAGTTTCACAGCCCATCACTCTCATGATTATCTCTGCTGACATCGAAGAGTATAGCCATTCCATTAGTAGTTGATCCACGGAAATCCACCTGCTATATTCAGGATTTGGCACCCTTTCCACTACAACACCAGTCTCAGTATTTGTTTGAGTGCTGATGGTCTCAGCTGGGCATTCTTTTGTACCCAGCAAGTAGCTTTCCAGATTGTGACCTCTCACGATCAGCATTATGATGTTTTTTCCAGAGAAGAAAATTGTTTTTATCTAACTTGACAGAGGGGACTTGAGTTAGATTCATTCCAAAAGGGATAATGTTATTCAGAAGGGCAGAATTTTGGGAGGTGGAGCTAGAATCCGAGCTAGGATTAGAGTTGATGGTGGTCATTTTCTAATGCTCTGATACCAAGTAAAAAAAGTAATAACACAGAAAATATATATATTGAGGAAGCTCTGATAATGGTAGTATATAAAAGGAATGAGTTAATGGTTACATTCAATTTACAATCTGATCGTATACTTGGTTAAATACAAGATGACCTCTATATATACAAGTATATACATGTAACCAACTAAACTCAGAATCTATTCCTCGCTCCTTAAGGTTTATACAGCTCAGTGATCCTTCAATCTTCACGGTGGAAACTTTGCCAGCTTGGATGGAATTAGTTGGGGCTGTTGCAGAGAAGAATAGTCTAGAACCTCAGCCCATGTGCAAGGTATATTTTCTTTATCTTTAGTCTATTTTAGTATCTTTCAAATATTGGCCCTTGATGTTTTCTTCTTTAACAGGACTACTCAAATATCTTCACAAATTTGTTGATCCCATTTGGTTTGGTATGATCGGTAAGTGTACGAAATGAGAGATTTATCGATAATCTCTTCTTTTTCCCTGTAATTTCAACCATTTCTACACACTCACAGACATTCAAGAGATAAAGAGAGTGAAAATTTACTGGCGAGTTTCTATGATTCAATGTTCATGTTACAGGGGAAATTTTCAAGCAGAAATCGATATGAAGAGAGAGGAAGAGAGCGAGAGGAATGTCTTGGATTTCAGCGACACTGAATATAAAGCTTGTTTGAGAAATGAATAATAATTCTTTCGGACATGTCCCATCCCATTATTTTTAAAACATATTTTTCGGGTTAAATTCATGAATGACTACTCAACTTTATACTTAATATCATCACCACTCAATTTGATTTAGTTTCATTATGACTATCCAATTTTATATTTAGTATCATCATGACCCGCCAATTTGATTTTATTTTACCATGATCACCCAAATTGATATAACGTTTTACCATAACTACCTAATTTTATATAACCACCTAATTTTTCTTTATTTAAGTAACTTTTTTTAATAACTTTTTATTTTAATATTTTAAAATCTATTTTTATATATGATGTAAAGTTACCATTTTACCCCTTTTAAAATTAATAAAAATAGTGAAAAGAAATTAGGTTGCCATGATGAAATGTTAAATGAAATTGGGTGGCTTGGTGAATAAAATCAAATTGAGTGGATATTGTGACACTAAGTATAAAGTTGGATGACCATGATGAAATAAAATCAAATTGAGTGGTCATGATGACATTAAGTATTTAGTTGGATAGCCATTGGTGGATATTTAACCCATATATTTCTCAATCTCTTGTTTTCAATCACAATTTTTCAATAAAATAATATTATACATAAATTTAAAATTTTTCCTTATTTTTTAGTCATACATTCTCCATGTAAATACATATATTCACGGCGATAAGATGAATGTCATTATGTGAATTTGATTCACGGCTAAGAAATTTCTTGACAACTTTTTTTTTTTTTTTTTTTCAATATGGCAATCTTAGAAACTCGAATTGCTTCTTTATGCCTAATTTAAAAAGACTTTATTTACATTTTTTTTATTAAAATTCATCTATTCAAAATGATAATCATTGTTTACTATTTCAATGCTCATTGCAAAGGTAATCAAATATTCAAATTAGATAAATAAAAATTATTGAAGATATCACATTCTTGTGGGACTTGATCACAAGGTCCTACAATTCTTAAATCTTAATCTTTGGGATTTGAGTTAGATTCATCATCTTGTTTTCGACTAAATACTTTTTGTAGTGGAATTGCATGAAGCACTTGATTCTATGTTACTTATTAAAGTTGACAAAAGGAACAATTAAAGAATTGTTGGGTGGTAATGAAATGAATTACTTATTCTCTTAAAGTTTTTTATAAACTTAATTTAGCCTAAGTCGATTATAAAAACTAGTCTTAAAAGTAGATATTATTTTTTAAAGACAATTCTTGCTTCTACCAATGACTTTAAGAGGTCAATTTTTAGTAGAAGAGTAGTTTCATGAAGTTGTTAGGTAGGAAGCAATAGTAACCTTCATGTGAAAAGGTATCAAGTACAGTTCGTTGCAAAGTACTCAATAGAGTAGTTTTTATTTTCTTGAATGTTTTAATTCGGGTGTTGGGATTTATAAAGCTCAAATTTAATTTCAATTGTATAAACTACTCGGAAGATCATAGAGAGAAAAATTTGAGACGTAACAAAGAAAGTTTTACCTAAAGTGTCGCGAAAGACTCGGATCAGATTTGTCCATAAATTGGGTTTGAAGTAATAATTTCTTTTTCAAATTCTACTTCTAAGAATAAAATGAATTTTCTTGTATCATATTATTTTTAAAAAAAAATGATTAATTTTACAGCTTTGCTTCTACTATGATTTTAGGTCAATTAAGAAAAATCATGGTTTCAACTTCAAGTTCAGTTATTTTTTCCCACACTTCTGTATATACAATTTATATATGAATCATTCTTTTAATAAATTAATCTATGACAGTAACAAATTGAACTGCGCTGAAATTCGTTTTGTCGAGAGGAAGAGAAAAGAGTGATACCGATAGAAACATGTGCATGCAAAATCTTAAAATCTGAAGTCGCAGCATTTTCCTTTACAGCTTGATGAGTTTTTAATGAAGTTCTTATTGATGTCGTTGTTGACATTGTTAATTGACCGATCAAGAATTTGGTTCTTAATTGTTCATAGAACGATTCATGGCTAGACACCGTGGAAAAAGAATTTATGTAATGAATTTTAATTTTTTAAGTACTTATTGTCTCCCATGTGCAGACGATGAGCACAATTCTATTTAGGAATGTAGATAGTAACAGAAGTTGGTGGTATATAAGTGTGTGTGTGTGTACTTCAGCTCATAAAATCATATAGAATCAGAAGGCGAAAATATATTCTTCAGATAAGCAAATATGATCAATATTTTCTCTCTTACACAAATATTGTCGAGTAGTGGCGTGTTAGATATATATACTGAAAGGGCCTAAGTGAAAATGTTTTCTAAACATAGAATGAAACCCGAACCGATGGTTCGAGTTTGGATTTTATTCCAATAATTACAAGGATCCAAATGGTTTGAATTACAAATACGCGAAGTATAATGATCGGTTTCGGGTATTGAAATACTCATATCAACACACCCAATGCTCAGGCCTACCTTAGACCAAACACAAGTAACAACACTAGTTCAAGGCACTCTAGGTTATTTAGACTTCGAGTACTTCCACACAAGCCAATTAACTAGAAAAAGTGATGTTTATAGTTTTGGGGTGGTTCTTGCCGAACTTATGACAAGAATGAAACCTCTTTCACCTAAGAAACCACAAAAAGAGAGGAACTTGGAGAGTTAGTAAAAATTTCCTCAACTTAAAGAGTGATGAAAGACTAACAATGAAAGAAGTGGCAATGGAGTTGGAAGGATTAACGAAATATACAAAACATCCTTGGAATCAACAAGGATGTACAAGAAAATATGGCATTGGTTAGTGATATGATATCATAACAAGAAGTCAACAAGTAACTGTTGGAAAAAATGAGAAATTAGCTGATTTTGGCATGAGTTTTGAGTGGAACCCGTTTGGCTATTTTGGAAGATAAAGATTGATTTGTATTCTCCTTCGTGAGTACGTCAAAATCATATATTTACTTGCCAAAATTGATGCTCGGGTGAATGAGAAATTGAAGCTCAAAGTGTGCCACTTAAAAGGAGTTTATGTTGATGGGAAAACTAAAAAGAAGCTTGTCCCACATAAGAAGTGGATGAAAACAAAAATCACTTTATAAAGGATTACACTTTAGAATTGTGTAATCATGTGTAGCATAGAGGCTATCTAACCGAGCGCGCACAGTAGGTGCAAATCATGGACCGAAATAGGCTTCGGACCTTGAACTTGTGTGCGGGCGCGGACGCGACCTGCGTACACGAATGTCGGATCGAAATGAGCAAAACTGGCCCCTTAGGAGTGTCCACATTTTGCTACAATTTTATTTTATTCAACTGACTTTTCATTTTCTGAAACTCTTGTGGTAATTGCCACGAAGTGAATGGGCAAGTTACAANACTGACTTTTCATTTTCTGAAACTCTTGTGGTAATTGCCACGAAGTGAATGGGCAAGTTACAAGAGCCAAGTCTTTATATGTCTCTTTTTTTCACTTTTCTATACATGAATTTCATTTACATACAGTTCGAGTTTGTCTTCGTTTCTAATTTTTATTTCAGTCTTTATTTCACTTCGTTGGAGTAAAATCTGTGATGCTCAGATTCTACTGCTCTGTACGTTGTATCTTGGGAAGCAGATGCTCAAATTATACCTCAAGCATGTACAGTGAGGGGGCGAATCTATTTTAAGGAAACTGTATGTAACACAAGCATCGGGTTAAAAGTTTATTACTGTTTCTTCATTATTATTTTTTCTTGTTAATTCTTAATGTAATTAACAAATCGTTGGATTTGTTTTATATATATATAATTTAATCTGTTATAATACGAAAAACGGTATGTGTAAATATGGTATTTAAGCCTACTGCATATACGGTATTCAAAATGCAAATCCGGTATTAAGCTGTAAATTCGGTATCCATTTTGCATATACGGTATCTAAGCTGTAAATCCGGTATCCAGTGTGTAAAACTGGTATCTAAGTACTTGAAACACTTATCTAACGGTAACTACTGAAATGAATTCTGACAAGATTGTTTGTTTAGTCATATGATATATCCTAGCAATAATCCTCGTTAAGTGGTTTGTAATGAGATTAATTCTTTTGTCCACGCTCATTTAATTCTTATGAGTTGTGTGTAATTTTTTCTTGAGTCTAACATTTTTGTTCCTTCATTTATTTGTTACTTTGTGTGTCATAAAGCAAATTATGTTGCTCACGTCTTAATTAGGTGTGCATTTTCTTTTTAAAGTTCGATGCGATGATCTGTGGAACTTCCGACCTCAATTCATGCACTCTCCTTTGATTCTACAGGAGGTGTGCTCCTTCAAAACAAATCATGACTCCTGGTTTATACCTTAGTTAGTCCTCCTGAACTGTGTACTTCGACATCAGATTGTGACTCTTGATACCTGACCTTATTCCTCCTGAATTTGTGCTTCTACAACAGCTCTCGAACCTTGTTATTGATTAATCTGCAGTGGATTAAATGAAGAACTTCTTGTTATATATGTTGGTGTTTGATCAATGGTTTCATGTCTAAGGATGGGAAAATGCAATAAAAATTGAATTAAAAAAAGGTATAACGTATTATGTTAAGAATTTGGGTGTGACCCGAATTCCTTATTTAAAATATTGAAGAATTCTAATTGAAGTGCACGTCAAAGAGAATTCAAGTTTGGAATACTATTGGAGTCGTATGTCAAGTTAAAGTTCTATTTTGAAAGTCCATTAGGAGTTTTAATTTCTTTTGGACTCTATTTTTTTGGTATCCTACTTCATCAACAACTCTATTAGGAGGGTTTAGACATCTCCTACATATTCCCTATAAATATTATGCTCTTTTATACAATTTTACATAAGTGTGAGATTTATGATTACTAGCTTTTAGGATCATTGTAATATTTTTCTCTCTTCTCCATTATTCTTGAGGTAATAAAATATCTCAATTCCTCTGTCATATTTTTGTCTTCTTTTATTCTTTATCAAATACTTTATTACTTTGACATATAATTTCAACATCTCAATCCGGTGATTGATGTCATAACAAATGGTATCAATCCTAACAAGTATTATCGGAGCCAAGGTTCAGCAGTTTCGCAGAGCGCAATATTTGATTTGTTCGAAGTTTTTGTTCGTGATGATTTCCATAATGTATGACATTCCGCTTTTGGATCAGAGCAGTAGATTTTCTCTATGGCAGGTTAATATACGTGCAGTACTCGCACAGCTAGATTTGGATGGTGCGTTTCTGAGAATTGACAAGATGTCAGCAACTTTGACCGCGGAGGAGAAATTACGGAAGGATAAAAAGGCAGTTTCTCACATTTATTTTCATCTATCAAATACTATTTTTCAAGACATTTTGAAGGAGAATTAAGCAGCTGCTTTATGGTTGAAGTCGGATCAATTGTGCATGACTAAAAGTCTAACAAGCAAGTTGAACCTCAAGCAGTGTTTATACTCTCATCGTATGACAGAAGGAGGATCA
>CAIGRR010506770.1:0-10002 GCA_903798365.1 Fraxinus sp. 1973-6204
CGAAAACAAGAAAGAGTTATGGCTATGGAGGCCGTCAACACAAGCCATGTATACCTGTCGGCTGGTTGTTAGTGTAAGCTATAAATGATTGGTGCAAAATAATGAAGTTCGTAATGGGCAAATTAATCCAAGTATAGATGTAGGTGATGCATTTGAGGACGTGAAGGTGACATGAAATCTGTAAATAACTAGGTCAATCGAATTAAGTATCAACAATAGGAATGGTGAGTGCAAGGATCGTGCTGTGAGGCACACGCTTAGAGATTTAGCAGAAGAGCTTTCTCACATGTTTTCAGGACAAGATATGTACTTATTCAAGACCAAGGGCAAAGGAAAGCAATGACACTGGAGTCGAAAATCTCAATGAGCACAAGTACCTAGGATAGGGGATTTTCTGGGTTACAAGTAAAATAAAAGTACATTTGAATATTTAAACACAAAGCAAGACCAATCATTCTTAAAGAGAGACTCAACTTTTATTAATGCAATATATTTTTTTTGTTTTTTGTTTTTTGTTTTTTGTTTTTTTTGTTTTATGATACATTTGAAATTGAGAAAGTAACGACGTGGAAGACCGTGAAGAATGAATGTATCCATAAATGGAATGTTCAATCTCATGGTCCTCTCCCCCCCTTCTGCCTTATATCTTCAAGCTCAGCCGCATCCTTCAACATGTCAGCAGCATCCTGGTGCATGTCAAGTTTTGCAAGGGCAACTGACTGCATGTGAAAAGCAGTAGGCCAATCTGGATACACAATTTGTGCTTGCATTGCATCACGAAGGGCAGCATTAGGTTGATCGCACATGAGATAGCAAAGACTACGCCGCGCATAGACAGTTGGGGAAACCATGGTTCCTACATCTATAAACTACATATAGACAGAGTAAAAGAAATAATGCTAAGGATATCTCATTCTTAAAATTTATTATCTAATAAGCCAGTTGATAAAGTCCATCATGAAATTTAACAATGCATGTACAGTAGATAGTGTTCAATAAGCATGAAATAATACATATTGATGGAAACTTTAGTTAACAGTACAAAAAAGTGTCCATATCTCAACATTACTGTTGACGATAGAAATCAGATCAACAAATCTTCTTACCTAGCCAGGATTTTCAACTCTTAAACTCACTAGTTTCTATGCTCAAATTTGAAGAATGAGGGGAAATAGTTATTTGGAAGTGATATATTTGATTGCATCCATTTCCTCCTCAAAAGTGGGGGTATATATAGATTTCCCTCCAAGACTTAGGGGTAATTTGGTCATTTTGGGAGGAATGATAGCTGGCGGTTTTTAATTGGCCAACTTAATACTGATTCCGTTATGATACCACGTTTTATTCATTAACTTACATGTCCTGATAACAGTATTTAGCTAGCCTAGAAGGCGATAGGTTTACCTAATTGGCACGAGCCTTTTAAGCTTTTGTCCCATATACATATGGCTTTCTCTTTGCAGGGTTGGTAAGGTTCGGCGAATGTACTTGATTCAACAATAGTCTCCAAAGTTTGGTTTTATTATTTATATTAAATCTAGGACTTTAATTGTAAAACATTTTGGGACAGCAAATTTCTTTGATAATGCTGTCTAATTATTTTTGGCATTTAATGTTCAGGTAAAATGGAACGTTTTTTTTATTTTTTTAATGCAAATTCTTGCGTGATTCAAGGAAATGTTCTTTCTTCTCCATTCCACACGCGTCATGTTTGCTTGCTATCGTTTGTTTGGTCTTTTTTGTATTTAATGTCTAAGATTGCGTAACGCTTTAGGGGACGAGTCTGTTGGGATTCAATGGCTTTCTTTGACACTATATATCTGCACCATGTTATCACTTGCTTTCATTTTCCTAATTGCAGAAGATGTATTTTGATATTTCGCTCATTCTTGATTTTGGGGAAGCCTCTTATCTCTCCTGAATCCTTTTAAGCGTCGTTACTGGTTCTCCACCTTCGTTTTTTATTCCATTATATTTTCCTGATGAATCACTTCTAGGCCTTATGTCAATACCTTATGTAACCGGAGAAGATCTTAAAATTGCCCTAATATGTCCCTTACCATGTTATGATCGCATATCTACATCCGATATTAACATATATTATTCAAAACCTGGCAGAGAATGGTTCTGAAGCTGCAAGTTTTGCCATGCTTTCACGTTTTCCACATGTATAAATCAGCTAGGTATCCCTATGGAAAGCATAGTTCCAAACATTGTGATAAACCCTCGTGCATTTCTTTTGCGACAAACGCCTGGTAAACTTCTAGAGATTGCTTTAGGCAAAGGGATCAACTTTGTTCTCTGTCTTTCCCTTATCTTTTGATTCATGAGATCTCTATAGGAACAATGGATGTGCAGAGTAGTGTAATTCGCAGAGTCTGCTTTTTGGCTATGCAATATATTTAATTCACAGAGCATGCCTTTTCGCTATGTAATAGATTTAGCTCACGAGTGTTACTTGAAACTTTTTCTTTTTACTAATGAGAATTTCCATTTTATCATACTCTTTGTTGAGCTTGTACAATAATTAATTAATTAATTAACTTGGTCGGCTTCGCACAATAGGGAATCAAATAGTGAAATTGGTTAGGTCTGCAAATAAGAGGAAATTAGTTTATTGAGTTTGCTCAACAAGAATTTGTTCCTGTTTTATTGATTATATTTTCTTTAATACATGCAATTCCAGGGATGTTTAAGGGCTTTGTCATCCTTGCCTACGAGCTTATATGTTCCTAATCCTTCGACTTCAACTATTGTATACGGTCTTTTCCATTTTGGACCTAACAAACTAGAAATCATTTATTTCACTTTGACAATATTTTCTCTGAGACTAAGTACCCTACTTTGAAGTTTTTCTTGCAAACCTTAGAGTTGAAATATCTTTTCATTCGCTTCTGGTATGCTACAGGCTTAACTTAAGAATCACCTTTGTTTTCCTCTAAGAGGTCTAGGTTCGCCTTCATAGCTTCTTCATTTTGTTCCTCTCATTTTTCCTGCCGAACTGACACCAATTTCAACTGGTATCATGGCTTCCATCCCATAGGCTAGAGAGAAAGGGGTTTCCCATAGCGGTTTTCGTGGTAGTTCGGTACGACTATAGGATTGTGGTAGTTCATCGGCCATAATCCTTTCACCATACCTAGCTTCCTTTTCAGGATGCTTTTTAATGTTTTATTGACAACTTCTACTTATCCTTTAGCTTGGGGATAGTACAGAGTGGAGAAATGACTTCAGCTACCCAACTCTTTGCACATTGTTCTCAACTTTTTTCCTTGAAATTGCGTGACATTATTTGAAATTATAGAGTTTGGTACTTCAAATTGGCGGATTATGCCCGCTCAAGACCCTTATCTCAGGATGACCCATCCACAAATAATTTCCACATTTTTTGTTCTGACTCTTCCTTGGAATGGGAACATCTGACAAATCTATAATAAAGTCGGCCAATGCTGTACTTTGATTGCGGATCATCGTTTATAGCTTATTTCGTTACACAGACATTAGTATACACAATATTTTAGTTTTTTTTTTCTTAATACTATACAATACTGTCTAGTACACCTTATCAAACATTTTTTAGAGTATCGTTTTATAGTTCCATCTGATTAATCGAAGGTAGGTGGATGTGCATTATCAATTATGTGACTTATTCCCAACTCCAGAATTTACAAAATAAGAAACTAGGAAAAAGGTGTAGACCACAATCTGTGTTGTTTCTATTTTCTTTATAATGTATATCATATAGTTCAGGTTGATATACAGCAGCCACATCCATAGTGCACAAAGATATGAATAACATTTCAATGACAAGTATTGGGAAACCAACCTGAGAGTAACAACCTATGGCAGCCTTAAAGTCCTTATCACGAAATGCAAGATCTCCACGCTTCCTTGCATCCAACATATCTTTCATCTGCTGGGTCCATTCTTGAAAAGACAACTGAACAAAGACAACAATGACCTTCAAAAACACAACTCAAAGTGAAAGGAATGGAAGACGTCCACATTTTACTTGTTCAATACCTCGTTGGTTCCTTCATCATCTCGATAGTGTGTGGTAACTAAGATTTGATGTATTGCAGTGAGGTCCATCCGAGAACACGCCTCGCCCATTGGTGAAAGTGGGCGCTGTGGAGTTAGTGGAGCTTCCTCATGCTTTGAAATTCCAAGCATGACATAAGAGGGAACCTAACACCCAGAATCATGCTAATAATTTTGGCACATAAAAGCAAAATGATATTATCTGTATACCATAGTTTTTTAACATGTGATAAGAGGGATGGTCAAAAATTGGGGCAAAGAAAACATGCTCAAGTGAACACCTACAAAATTATATTTGCAAGGACATCTGAGAAGTAAAAGGAACTACTAAAGGTAGTGGTTTCAAAATTTCGTTCTGGGTAGAATGCAGTTAGCTTATTTATTTCATAATTCTTCTTGATAATGTACTTAACAGATCTCCCATATATGATATAACTATCTGATAAGGTTTGAAGAATGAAGCTGTGTTTTTTATGGATAAGATAAGAAATGAGAATCAACACAAATAAATGGACGTGGCATTGACTTAGGATATACTACAAAATGACGACTGAGGTGGTTGTTACATACTTTGCGTGGGCCTAAAAAGGCTCTTGTTCATAGGAGTGATGGGATATCAATTTAGATGGGGAACGGGTGGAATAAAACTAACAAGGCCTGTTTTAGTGTCTAACAATCTAGTTGCTTTGCAAATTCCACTGGATCTAGCAATGAAGTTAATGTAGCGACACAAATTCACATAGCAATCCAAATTTATTAGGAATAGGAGCTGTTGTTGTAGTAACGATCAGCATGAAAAAAATTGTAATAAAATATATAATTAAGGAGAATTATAGTGTAGCCTCATGGAACACCTGCTATTACATATATATGAGGGCAGAACCATATAACCTATGATGGAAACCACGTTATGCTGCATTTGCACCGCATATTTCACCCAAAAATAACTTGTTTCGGTTATTGTAGTTAATTCGACCGATTTGGTTCTAACAAGTATGGAACAACGGAATACATCGGTAACAGATTGACCTAAAGCAAAAGCATTTCTACAAAAGACAGGATTATCCAAGTGAAACTAAGCCCTTGTTTGCTGATTGTTTATAATCTGTTTATAAGCAGTGAAATCACTTTTTAACCACATATTTCTATCTATTTATATTTAATCTAATTATAAACCACTCCCAGACATGCTTTAAATATTCAAATTGTTAGCTTCATGTGAGTAATAAATTATCTTCATCGGTGTAAGAGGTGCTTAGTCACAGAAACATTAAAATATTATCAACAATACATATCAAGGTTGCATATATTTGTGTCGTGTAAACTATATGAGATGGAGTTTCAGATCCTTACATCAGATTTCAGCTCTAGTGGAGAAAGAGCGGCAACAAGGTCCTTTGTAATAGGTCTCTCCATGGGTTCATATTGCAAACATTGAGAGGCAAGACCAACAACTATAGTAGCTTCCTCAGTAGAAAACTTTCCCTCCAAATGTGAATCCATTAAAGGAATAACATTCTTGCCACTTATCATATCAAGAGCCTGCATACAGCCAGAGTTGATCAAATTCCCATAGCAACGTTATGGCCCCGTTTGAGCCACCTTATTATCCCATTAAAATGAAAAATATCACCGTTATCCATCACATCAACATTTAAATTCAAATTTTCTATCTCTTGTATGGCCAATAACGACTATATTTTTCATTCTCATTCTATAATAATTTGGCTCAAACAGGGCCTATATATAAATATATTTGCTGAGAAAATCACAAAGAGTAATTGACTAAATTCTTGAATGTTCCTATAAGAAAACACTAGTAATACTAAGAGCATGTTAGGAAATCCCTTAAGATGCCAGACTCAGGTCTGATTTTGTACTAGAGTATTACTGGGCTGGATCATGACCCAAACAAAATCTGACTCCTATCATCAATTTTTATCACATATAAGATGTAAATTGTGGGNAAGAGCATGTTAGGAAATCCCTTAAGATGCCAGACTCAGGTCTGATTTTGTACTAGAGTATTACTGGGCTGGATCATGACCCAAACAAAATCTGACTCCTATCATCAATTTTTATCACATATAAGATGTAAATTGTGGGTTATGTCATTTTAGTTATAGAAATGGGAATAAGGGGGCCAATGAACTTGCCTTCGTGGTCATACAGATAGTGTGTCTATGAGTTGGGTCAATTGTAACCCTCTTCGTATTTCATCCACTGTTCGTTGCGATTTTGATTAATGAGAATGTTCTTTTGCTTTCAAAAAATATATATGATCTTCATCTGAATCAAGCAACTAGAAAGATAAGGAAGAAGCAAAAAGCATGAATTGAAGATGCAAGAGTAGGCACTAGTAGTGAACATATGCATATATGAGTCTGGTAAGTCTAATATAGACCTGATCCAATAGGTACGTAAATCCAATCAAACTGAATGATAAAAGACAGAATTATTTCTTTGTTGTATTATTTAATATTTACATATTGCAATTATTCTCTCTGAATCTTTACCTCTTCTAATCAAGAATACATTCTGTTAAACAATACAAAATATAAAGTGGGATTGCACTCTTATGTCTAAATTTAAAGATACTCATTGGATTCATAAACGCATTATGACAATTACAACATAAATCATGTTCATGATCCTGAATTCAAATTAATATCCTTTATAGGTCCATGCCAAAATATTACAAAACTCATTAGATTTTATTTCTTCAGATACTAAATAAACATAACTGAAGGTTAAACATGGTATTTGATAATCGATTAATCATTCGATAACATTCCTCTTTTCCGTAAATAATATTATAGGTATCGCATTCTTGTATCAGAATATAATATAATGTGACGTTATAGTTCATGATATAACATTAAACAAGTTTTAAATTGGTGAATGTTGAAATGTAAAAGAGCTAGTAATGAACAGTAAATTCAATGGTAGGAAAAACTTCAGGAATTCAGTAAAAGAGCTAGTAATGAACAGTAAATTGGTGAATGTTGAAATGTAAATATTCAAAAACTCAGCACCCTGAGCATACTTCTATTCAAAGCACAAAACTATTTTAGAGACATTCTCTTGACATAGTTCTCAAATGGAGGAAGAAACTAACTATAATATTCACTTCTCAGTACCACCACCAACTTCAGTGGTTTCAATTATAAACTCATACTTCTGCTAAGAGGAAGTTTTAGGCACAGTAGACTACAGCTTGGTGATCAGTCCAGACATTAAGGCTTTAAAAAAAAAATATCAATACCCAGTGCGTGCTACGCTACAAAATTAAGAATCTAGGTAACTCACATGACTTGGAGGGATGTGTTTCCCACTAAGCAGATCCAAAAGGACAGCGCCAAAGCTGTATATAACACTTTCCTTGGTTACTCTTCCTACAACACATGGATTAGGGGAAACGTAGGGAATCAATTTCTGACTATAGAATCAGAACTTTCCTAGCGAGAAAAGCTCCTATGAAGCCATAGATAAATGATAAATTAACACAGAAAAACTAGCCACAGAGAGTGAAAAGCAGCAGTTGTTAGACACTGTTAAGATTAAAATAACAATATAATGGATTGCGAAGCACGAATCAGAATTTAATACCAAAAATGTTTCTCTGTCGAGTTCGTGTGTGTTGGGGGGTGTTCGGGAAAGGCAATAATTTTTTGATAAACTACTCAAAATATTTAAAAAGTAGTGGTTGCTGATTATAGTTTCAGTAACAAATCAAGACTTGAAACTTATATTAAGGATTTGTTTGATTTTCATTATTTGAGAAGTATTTCTTTGAAAAATGTTTTGGAGAAAGTGTGCATGAAAATGAGTGCACGAGAGAAGTGATTCTCAAAGAATCAACATCAAACAAGGACTAAACACTGTGTTTTTATTGTCATGGCACTAACTCACAACGCCATGTAGAGTGTAATGCTGACTCAAGGGAGCTGAAAATTTATATCTGCAGGTTAAATTGGAGAACTGATTTTAAATGTGAAAATCATGTTACATGCCTAACTTGAAGCACCTATATAATTTTCAGCTACGATTTATTCATAGTGCAGATTTCAGGAAAAGTGGTTCTTGTTAAAATTATAAAAGTTACTTATCAGAAGAACATTCAACGACAAACCAGAAGAACGAGCAAGTTAAACATCAGATTAACGCATATGAACCATGTCAAAGTGCAGTGCCAGAAAGGTAAACAAAGTCATAGCATGCACAGAAGACAAAGTAGTTTCCAAAAGTAAACATGTAAAAAAAAAAATATTTAAGCAAAAGAAGTGATCACCAATTCTTAAATACTCAGGAGGAGTGTAGGCAAGATTTGTGCTATAACTTTTCCCATCCCGGCTGTTTTTTATCAACCCAAAACATGAAAGTCTTGGATCGCCATCCTACACAGTCAAATCGAATATCATCACATCTTGTAAGTCTGAAGTAATAAATACCCACTCCTATAATCTCAAACTATACACACATAAACATAATAACAGAAACATACTTTACCAGTAATGAAAAGCCTCGAAACAAATGAGAATAATTTTATAATAATACCTCATCAAAGAGAACCCTGTAGGCATTCAGGTCATGGTATAAGGGACGGTCTTCACTGCTACAGTATTCCAGGGCTTGAGCTATATATAGTGCTACTCTCACGCGCATTGCCCATTCAATTGTCTGACTTTCCCCTGATAGTTGAAAAATATTGTATGAATATTGAATTAATTACTCTCTTCAATCTACATTACCTTAAATCCACCCCACCCCACCCCCCGGCCCCCTACCACACAATTAGGTTAAAATAGCGGTAATCATACTGCAGGAAATGCCACATTTACTCTTTGCAGAATCTCAAAGCCCCGGCAAACCCGAAAATGACACAAGTCACGTAACATGAAAGTCAGAAATTAATATTCATTGGGCAATCAGGAAATTATAATCAAGAGCTTCATTAGCACAAAGTCAAGAAAAATGGATCAGCATAATATTACATACAGTGAAATAGATGTTTGGCAAGGGTGTCATAGGGCATGTACTCTGCAACCAACAACCTCTCATCACCATCGCAACAGTACCCTATCAAATTAGCCAGTCTACGATGCCTCAACTTCCCAACTTCGCATGCCTCTTCCTACAACAAATCAATCCATCACAATAAACAAATATTAGACCAACAGGCTTCATAATTTGACGCATATAATAAATGAGTGCTAAACATTTATGTAAAAAAGGTTGGTGTTATGTATAATACCACAAACTGTTTAGGGTCCGGCCAGGCTAACTTGGGGAACTTCTTGACGGCGATCCACCAGCGGCTCTGGAGGCGGCCTTTATAAACAATGTTGGGCGCCTTTTCTCCACTTTCTGAGACTATAAAATCAGAGCTGAAGTTATTTGTGGCTGCTTTAAGGTCTGTTAACAACAACTCTGAAAAGGGTGGAATCCCGGTGGCATCGGGTCCAGCTATCAATGGTTGGTTGCTTGGACCGCCCTTTCGGGCCTTTTCCTTTTCTGGGTGTGTCTCTGTGGGATGAAATTTCGATGTACAGCACCCCATAACTCTTTCTCCGATGTTCCAGAATCGCACTCAGATCATTTCAGAGAGAGAAGGATACTGGGCAGTGAAAAATTGGGATCTTTGTTTGTCGAGATCATTCATTCACTTTAATCTCTCGAAATCTTCCTGTAGCTCTATCTATTGCATACAACAGTGATAAGAGTTTATGACAGTGGTTGTCGGGATAAAAACGTTTGTTGCACGTTAACTTTTTGTACAGTTTTGGGAGACACCTTGGTTTACCCTCCTTAATAGTACTATTTAAACATGATTTGGTTGATACTCGAAGGAACGGGTTTAGGTTGGTGTTAATTCTCTCTGAAGATAGAGGAGAATGAATAATAGTATATAATGGTTGATGATTGGATGAATGTATATGAAGAATTATCAGGCCCATAAAT
>CAIGRR010506912.1:0-10173 GCA_903798365.1 Fraxinus sp. 1973-6204
CAATATTGTAAATGGTCTCAAAGGTTTTGATGGAAAATATACTAATGGTGAACTTGTGAGCAAAATGCTTAAGTCACTCTCGGAGGAATGGAGCCCTATATGGATGTTGATAGAGAACACCAAGGATGTGAATAATATCCCTTGGAAGCACTTTATGGAACCTTGATGACATATAAACTCAACAATGTTGAAATCAAGGAGAAAACAAGAGAAAGTAAAGAAGAATAAAAAGAGGCTCCAAAACGCCAACTTGCTCTAAAATCGACAATTGATGAAGAAACAACAACATGAGCGATGAAGAGCTAGATGATTTAGTCCTCCTTGTCAAGAAATGGAGAGGATTTCGGAACAATAGAAAATTTCAAAGGAAGGATGACAAAGGAGAAGAAAGAAGCAAGAAAATCATTTGCTACGAGTGTGATAAACCTGGTCACAAAAGAACTGAGTACCCGAAAAAAAAAAGAAGAATATCAAGAAAAATGCACTCCAAGTCACTTGGGATGATAGTGATGATGAAAACCAAAATGAAAGTGATAGTCAAGATGAAATCGCCAACATGTGTTTCATGACACTTGAAGATGAGGTAAGTTCAAAAGAAAAATGTTATCTAGTTCTTATGATGAATTGCTTGAAGATCTTGAAAAATTTGCTTTGAGCTACTCTATTCTTAAAAAGAAAAACTCTTTATTGAAAGATGAAATAAAGAAGATTTTGGAAAAACGAAAGTAAAATGTCGATTTCGATTTATTAGTTAAGGAAAACACTTCTCTAAAAGAAAAAATTGAAGATTTGACGAAAATCATTTATAAATTCACCGAATGAAAGAAAAATTTTGATTTAATGCTTGGAAATCAAAAATGTGTTTTTGATAAAGGGGTAATTGGATTCAAACCCCCTTTAAAACAAAAATATCTCAAAAACATGTTTGTTAAAGCATCAAACATCACTTGTACCTTTTGTAATAAAAGTGGACATATTACGTTTAATTGTTTAGCTAAAAAGAAGTTATACTTTGAAAACAAAAATAAGTGGATTCGAGAATCCTCAAAAACTAACTACCAAAGACCCAAGTTTGTATGGGTACCAAAAATAAAAAATTAAATTGTTCTTGTAGGTACCGAAGAAAACAAAGAGCAAATGGTTCTTGGATAGCTGATGTTCGAATCATATGACCGGAGATCGATCACTACTATCAAACTTCAAAAAGAAGGATGAAGGTCATGGAACATTTGGAGACAACGCAAAAGGAAAAATTATTGACATTGGCAACATTGGTAATCACTCATCCCCCTCTATCGAAAAAGTTCTTTTAGTTGATAATCTCAAGCATAATTTGCTAAGTATTAGTTAGTTATGTGATAGAGGTTACAATATAAAATTCCATTCCTCTAAATGCCGAATTAAGGATGCTACATCAAAAGAGGTGATTTTCATAGGAAGTCAAAGTAAAGATGTTTATATCATAAATATCGAATATAAAAATAATGAACATTGTTTACTTGGACTAAAAGATGAGACATGGCTATAGCATAGAAGACTAGGTCATGTTAGCATGGGTCTTATTTAAAAAATTTCCAAAAACTATTTTGTGAAAAGATTGTCAAATTTGAAATTTGAAAAAGATAAAATTTGTGATGCATGTTAATTTGGAAAGCAAGTAAAAAGCTCTTTCAAACCATTTTTTTTTTCTTTAACTACAAAGCCTTTGCAACTTCTCCACATGGATCTTTTTAGACCATCAAGAACGGCTAGTTTAGGCGGTAAACATTACGCCTCGTTATCGTTGATGATTTTTCAAGATTTACATGGGTCATATTTTTAAGTGTAAAGGATAAAGCCTTAAAGGCTTTTAAACATTGTTGCAAGAAAGTTGAAAATGAAAAAAGGATACATTATTACAACTATTAGAAGTGACCATGGTGGAGTGTTTGACAACCTTGCTTTTGATGATTTTTGTAACGAAAATGGATATGAACATAATTATTGGGCTCCTAAAACTCATCAACAAAATGATGTAGTAGAAAGGAAGAATCGTACATTGTAAGAAATGGCTAGGACCATATTAAATGAGAATAATTTACATAAATATTTTTGGGCCGAAGCCGTTAACACCACATGTTATATAATAAATAGAGTTTTGGTAAGTCGTAAGAAAACTAAAACACCTTACGAGCTTTGGAAAAATAGAATTCCCAACATTAATTATTTCGAAAAAAAAAAATTTTTAACACATTTTTTGTCGAAAAATGTACTTTACATTTCCTTTGCATCTATCTCTCCATTGGAGAGATTTTCGACCACTTTAAAGATTTAAATCAAAATTTAGATCCTAATTTAAATTATCATTGAAAATACTCTTATAAAAAATTTGTAATGTAAATATAATCACCCATTTCCGCGTTTGTGAAAGAGAGACCAGAGATTTTTTTTTAATTTTTTTTTCAGCCTTCTTTTTTTTTTAAAAAAAAAAAAAGAAAAAGAAAAATTGAATAGATACATGAGCTCATCATGACTTGTCAATCTAGGCTTGACAATGACAATATTTGGATGAGGGCCCCTTGGTGTACAGGGACTATGTATACAGGCAGGGCCGGAGCTGGGAAGGCGACCGTCCCCCAACATTGTCGGCGGTCCACTATTTCTAATTAATTTGTAATGTATTTTTATGTTTCGTCTCCCCCAAAAATTTTGACGTCGCAAAATTTTAATTTTTTTTTATTTTTTTCCATTAATTACAAAAATTTTAGATTTAAATAAAAGATCCAATTGTTACTTAAATAAATAAATAGCCCAAACCCAATCCAAAAGCAAAAGACCCTTTTATGAATCTATTATCCACTGTTGCTTTAAAAATAAAGGAAAATTAGTTCTAACTCATTGTTTAACCCATTTGAAAAATGAAAACCCAACTCAATTGTAATATAATTAATTTCCCCAACCCTTTTGAGGAAGCTTCTACTTCTAATCTTGAATCTCTTGTTTCGGAAGATAACATTGGTCAAGAACCATATGTTATTGATTCGTCTCTTCAGATTGAGAAATTCGATTCATATTCACTGGAACTTGATCCTGGACTATGCAAATCAATGTTGGATTTTCATGTTTTCAATTTGTATAGCGGTGACACATAAATGGACATATTGTGTTTTGTATCGACAAACTGATTGTCTTTTTGGTCAGTCAATTTAACTTGCCTATTTTGGTACTCAAAATCGTCGTTTTCAATCATCCTCTAGTTAAAAAAAAAAATTCGCGAGCATAACCCGAGAGGGGGGCCCATCCCTGTATTTTCGTCCCCCCAACTAAAAATCCTGACTACGTTCCTACATACAGGGTGTTGAGTTGACATCCAGTGATAGGTGGAGGCTGGGCCGTGTACAAGGGGCCTTGTCCTATTTGGATAAGAAAGAATCTTTTAGACGATAAGCATCAGATTACATTTTCCTAGTGTTGACCTTAATTTCACAAATGAGGACCAAAAGGGCATCTTTAGAAGTCTTCTAGATCCTTTAATACTTCCAAGCGTGAATAGACACTCCCACCGCATATTTAATTATATTAAAAATCTAATCTTTGCTTATTATCTACTTATATTACATTCTTATTTACAATATTTTATTACTTAGCACATATATTTTTATGACGAAAATTGTGTTAAGAGTGCGCAAAAAGAAAATATAATGTTGATCACAAAAGTAAGATTAAGGGTGAGTTTAAGCCACATTATTTTGGAAAAATGTATTTTAGAATATAGATCGATGAAGAATGTGTGGTTGAAAAAGAAGGAAAAGTTATTGATGTGATGAAAAATATTATTATATTGAAAAATATGTGGATGAAAATGAGTAGAAAAATAAAAATGAAAATTTTAATGTTTACCAAACAGGGGCTAAATATTTATACCACATTTTAAAGTACATTAATAAATCTTTTGGATGAAATTCGTTGTCAAGAATAATGTTGATCATAAAGATAGAACGAAAATAAGTTGGTAAATAAGGTGGGAAACCATAAAACATTAGGTAAATTTTACATGGGGTCCTGAATATTTGAAAATGGTGACAAGACCTTTAATTTATGGTGTCCGGAGTATCAAACGTTTCAAAAGTCTGCATCATCGTTAGATTGATCGTTAAATCATAATTTTAATAAATTTTCATTTTACCCTTAGTTTGTTTAATAACAAATAAAGAAAATAAAAGGGAAAAATACAGAAAACCAAAAAGAAATCATCTTCTTATGTATATGTATATGTGTGCAGTAAGTGTATAAGATAAGCAATTCAAACTTAAGCTTTAGTTTCACCTTTAAATTTGCAAAAAATAATATATTCAATCAGAATAAGATTCCAATTGGTATATGTGTGTGGTATTGCAGGTACCGAAACCAAAATGGAATAAAGTTTCATATGTTTATTGCTGTGGAAATTAATGTGAATTGTGGGTGGAAGAAGTGGAACAAGTAAATAAAGAAGGAAGAGGAAATTGCAATACATGTCAGTCAATTTTTGACTCTGTCTTNATGTGTGTGGTATTGCAGGTACCGAAACCAAAATGGAATAAAGTTTCATATGTTTATTGCTGTGGAAATTAATGTGAATTGTGGGTGGAAGAAGTGGAACAAGTAAATAAAGAAGGAAGAGGAAATTGCAATACATGTCAGTCAATTTTTGACTCTGTCTTTTCAAAAATGTAATTTTTTTAAAGTATTTGCAAGATTTTTATTTTTGGACATTTTTTCCCCTCAAGAGAATTTAAATACCATACCATGTCCTTCAAATGAGATTTGATTACATGAGAAATTGTACAAAAAAAATGAAAAAAATATCCAAATAAATCAACTTTCAAATTTAACCAAAAAAAAAATGAAAAGTGAAAAACCAAAAAATATAACTCATTCAAACACTCACTAACCCTAAACTCACTTCCCTCTCTCTCATTCGAATCGTCAAAAGCCCATGCCGTCGATGACCACAGTTACAAAGTTTATCGCCATCGACACCTTTAATCAGTCTACTTAGACTGCCGACGAAGATCACAATTAATCTCTTGATGTTTGCTTTTTTCTTTCCTTTTGCATTTTTGCTCTCTTCTCTTCTAATTCTTCACATTAGGGGTGTTTGTCTTTTTATTTTTCGCACTTTTTGTCCTAGATTCGTACAATATTCCTCATTTTTTCGATTTTTATTGTCTATTTTTCTAGTTCTGTGAAAATGCTAACATTAAGGTTTATGTAAATCATCTATGAATTTATTTCTTATAACTATGTTTTTCACTCTTTTTTTTTTCATATAAATAATGTTCAGGGTATCGATTATTGACTTGGTGCTTCGAATTTTGAGTAGTCGTCATCATCTGGAAATATTGATAACCATTCTATTTCAAGCATTCCATTTGGATCGAGTAGGTGATGATCATACTTTCTTCAATTTTTTTTTTATTTTTTTGTTTCATTACCTCAAATATACATTTAAAAGTAAAATTTGAATTATCCATCGTTATGTTCGACTAATATTAGGTTTGTGCGGGTCTTGATTTTTAATCAACCCATTATTTGTTCAACTAGGCTTTAATGTTTGGATGGTTCTTGGTCATTATTGGGCAAACGGGTTTAATTTTTGAGTTTGTAAAATGAGCCAATATTGAACTGGGGCATGTTCTGGTCAACTATACACAAATTAGTTTTGCTATTTTACATTTTGTAGCATGCATGTATGCCTTTATATGATTATATGGTGAGTTATTTGCATATTGTTTAAGTGTTGGATCATTCTATTTTTGTTTTTGGAAATGTCTTTGCACTTACATGTACCACTTATGGCCGAGTACATGAAAAGTGGTGTTATTTGAAGCTATGAGTATAACACTCATCACGTTTGTCATAACCTGACCTTCATGTCTTGAAAACCAATATGAATGTGAAATGTAAATGTAAATGTCAATCCCAACAGTAATGAAATCATCTGTCAAGATGAACTTTCGTTCTCGACAGTTAGGCTCCGAAATTCTCGACAGTTGACTTACTTATCTCAACAATTGGTTTCGTGAGCCAAAATTTGTTAAGCTTCTCTTCTATGTTTGGTTTTAGGGGTTGAAATGTACGACATATCATCATTTGAGTACCATTATTAATTCATGAAATGTAAACGTCACAATTGTGGAACCATCTATAGAGATAAACTGTCGTTCTAGATGGAGGAGATACTGACCCAAAAAGTGCTTGTCCAGACTACCGGATGATCCATCGGCTAGTGGGGTAAACGAAGGAATTGGTATGTGTTACCATTTTAATTTAAAAATGCATTTGTCACTCTATTTGGAGTTCTTATCCTTATAATTTCAAACTTGGTTATTTCGTATGAAGGTGCCGACCCAAAAGGTGGTAGCCCGAACTACCGAAGGGTTTATCGACTAGTGGGGTAAATGAGGTGATTGGTATGTGTTACTACTTTCATTTTAAAAATCAATTACCCAACTGTTTGGATTTTTTAAACTTATCATTTGAAACTTGATTGTTTCGTAGTGTGGACCCGAAAGGTACATGCTGGACAATCAAGATGTTCCCTATATTTGTGGTGTAATGGAGGCAGAATTATATAATGTCAAATTCTTATGTTTTACGTTAAGTATGTTTAATTGAAGACAAATAATTCATATCGATGTGATACTTCAAATGTTGGTAGAATCTACCATCTTCTTCCACTATTAAATTTTGGTAACTAATAGACGCAAATCACCTTTGCATAGGAGTACACACTGATGTACCATTAGTATCGACCATAACCGTTCAATGCGGCAATGATGTTAACACAAATAGATGATGATTGAAACGTCTTCGAGTGTCAATGCATCGATCAAAACTCCATTCATGAGAGACATCATAGCTGAATTTGTTAATTTTGTAACTAATTTATGCATAGATGATCGACTATATTTATGGTCTCAGTTTTCTGTCAGGGATTCACGTAGTAACGTATGTACATAATGGTGTGTATCCGAATATCTATTACGCCCAAAATTTCAGTCTACTTTACTCATTTACAATGAACTATCGAGAATTACTCGTACAATTTGTCGAGGCCGACAGTTGAATTGTCAACATGTAATTAAATATGTTGTCTAATAAACTACTATGCCTGTAATAATATCTCTATACGACTAATGCCTTAACTAATTTTATCTAATTAATTGTTTGCTCATCAAGTGTGAACATTGAATAATGGGTTATCCAAGTTTTCATCTAATGGTGCATGCTCAATATCAAAATTAATATTTCGAGTACATTATCATTTGAGACACTTTGCATTTGATCTACCTCATCATGTTATACGTTTCGGTGAACATCCGCTGCAACAAATAAAGGATTTTAAAAATTTGTATCCCTTCCCATGTCAACAATTAAAAGCTCCATTTCCAAAATAATAACACATATAGTAGTTTCCTTATGAATTGATATGTACCAATTTAAGTCTTCATCTTCGCGTATTTCGACAGAAGATATATCGGGACTTTGAACTTCTATTCAATTTGAGTGCGAAGGTCATGAATACCAAGTTTGTGCTTCAACCATAACACAATTCCAGTTAGGGTGATACTTGTCGAAACTACAATGGAAATGGTTTTGCCCTATCTTCACTTTCATTCATCATCCACATGAACGTACTTTTCCCATGCGACACGATGAATCTCAAATGATTACTCATACCTAAAAAGTTGAGATTGCAATTGTAAGAATTCTGTACAATCAATATGTCAGCATTTAATAGCTTGAAAGTGGCACATTTGAATATTAAATCCATACAATAGTAAAAGGTTAAACCGACAGTTGAAATGTCTATTACGACAGTTGAAATGTATATCCCAAAGTTTCGAAATGTCTATTTTGAAGGTTTAAATGTCTAAGTCGATGGTTTATAAATGTCGAATTCGACAACTGAACTATCGAAAACTGACGAGAAGCATATATGTGGGTGATTGGAACAAATTCTTCATTACATTAAGTGTGATCATCAATATTGTACTACCGAATGACAAAATCTTCCCAAATAATTTGAACAATAAATCATTAAAAAAGCAATATTTCAAAACATTTATTGGGTTTGATTGGAAGAAATTATTCAAAACATTAATAGTAATAATCAATCTCAACTACAATATGACAATATCTTCCCAATAAATAACTCGATACTTCATTAAATATGGAATCCTTCACAACATTTTGTAGAGGATATTGATATCTTTATTCTAAAAAAATTTTAAAAGTTAAACAAATCAATGAATAATAATTTCGAAAATTTCGAATAAATATGACCATATTATATTTAACATTTCAAAACTAGTAAGTTATAAGATAAAAACATAAACAATTTATAATATATTAACCTCTCATAATGGATGATGAATCCAATAGTAATGTCTTCTTGATGAAGGAATAGAGAAGATGATTAGAAAGTTAGGGTTTGTTAATGTTAGAAGAAATTGTTTATACTCACTTTTGATTAGGCTTTTTTCTTCTTCTTTTTTATTAACAAAATTTATATTACCCAATATAATATACATATATCCAATATGTCTAGTACAAAAATTAATTCATCACATCATAGCATTGATGGCATTCAAGTCAAACATTAATGAACATTAAATGCTCCTAACAAAGTGTCACTAAGGGTAAATTGGACCTTTCATACTAAAAATTGACATTTTTGAGCACCATTAGTAAAAGCGACAAATTTTGTTGTACTTTTTAAATGTAATGACATTTATGAAAATCCCCATAAAGAAATTAAGCAACTTGACCTCCGTTATTATTCTGAATCTAGTGAAAGCAAATATGAATTGAAGAAGGGGAACCAAAGGAAAAATTGGGAAAAAAAGTTATGGCAAATAGAATTAAGAAACGAAAATGATGAATTTTCTTGCAATTGACAACCAAACTTGTTGATGACCAAAAATGACGTGGTAAAATTAGATCAACTTAAAGAGATTTTTTAATAGAGTATTACTGGAATTGAATCAAAATACAAGATGGTTGCTTTGAAGAAAGCAGTTAGAGAATGTTTATTGATGCGTCTTGGCTGTATTAGGAGGAGGATTTGTCCCTATTTGTAGGCTGGAAAACCAAGTCACTTGCCCTTCCATTGTCATTATAGCTATTGTGTTGACCTAAAAATGTGTGCCACCGTCCGAAATTATGGGCTCTTGGTTGATTATTGAGGTCAGCCTAGTAAGTTATCATAATGCCTACACCACAACTATGACATTAGACAATAATGACCTAATGCTTGGTAATTATTGCTTGTTTGTAATTGGTTAAACATTATGTGTTGAGGTCATAGTGGCCACATGTCATTCTGAGAGTAGTTGGTAGTTAGGTACGGCAGTGTGACAATCATTATCAATCATGACGTACCTTTTGATTACGTCGGCCATTGTTCAAGATGTTACCTTTTTTTCTAGTTAGTCTGACATTTCTGTGTGTTGACTTAGGTTCTCCAATCCCCTTTTAATAAAATATGAGATCGGACATCAACATTTACTTCCCAACATCAGTGCTCGACTTGTGGAGTGCTGAACTTGCAGGTGTTACCACAAAATCATCTTAAATTTGTATTTAAAGTGGATGATAGCAAGTGCGGAGAATGCGTCCTATGGTGACAAGTGTCTATGAATAAATGGAGTGATGGTTCATTTCCTTGTTAAATTTTCTTGGAAAAGCTTTCCTCAAAACTACGTAGTTTTGATGAATGGATCTAGGACCACCCTCCCTCCCCCCGTTACCCCCACCATTTTTGCATTTAACACCCTACAATGCGCCTATTGGGATCCTTGCCTAATTTATGGGCCTCTTCCCATTCCATTTGACACTTTTTTCACTCCAGGCTTTCTTCATTTTCTCTTATTATAACATGTGTTCGGCATTTTAGTGAGCAGTCTTTAGGAGGTCATCTGTCAGAGCTTCCCTCTTTAGGACTTTCTTTGCTTTTCGTTGCCCATATTTCTTTCTTCTCCCCATATGCTTATACAATGAGTTTGGACGAATCTATAGTTAATAGCTAGAGAAAACCAACATGAAGAGTCTATTTTCCCTTTTCCCACTCTCGCGTTGAGCTCTTAGACACGACCCAGCCTCGAGTCTCCCTAGTGGACCCTGACGTGGCGTGTGCCGATGATGAAT
>CAIGRR010507038.1:0-11806 GCA_903798365.1 Fraxinus sp. 1973-6204
GATTTAATTATCAATTTCCTAATTATTATTTTTTTATTGTATGTGATGTAATGAATATTGAAATAATTTATTAAACAGATAAAAATTTAGGGCGTGTTCGATCGGGCTTAAAATCCAATTAAAATTGAAAATATTATCGTTATTGGGTTCCACTCGTCTAATAAAAGTAAAAAAGTAACGGCTAATTTTTTAATTTTAATTCGATTTGAATGTCAACCGAACACGCCCTCAATCTAATATTCAAAATAATATAAAATTTTGACATTTATAAATAAATTGTTTAATATTTACCAGATTATTCATGTCTAAATTGTTTAAATAAATTTTTAATACTTAGAGATTAATTTTAATTAACATGTGATTGTTAGTAGTAAAAAATTGTCAACACTATGTTCAAACTTAACCGGTTACCTATGCCTTGTCAATAAACTAGTCTCTTTGAAGTGGTTTGTCTTGACCCGAAGAATCTAAGATTGAAGAGATTATCCGGGATCCTCAATTTTGAATCCACATACCGACACTTAGGGTGTTCATCATGAACCTAATATAATAGATTTTTTTTAGCAATTTTAAATAATAAGAATTTAGGTAATTCATGAACTTTTATTATTTAACTAATTATTCTTTCCAATTTTTTCAAATATTTTTTTTAAAGAATTTTTTTTGTTCATAATAGATTTACTGTCAAAGCAACTAACATTTCTTATTAGTAAGGAAAAGAAGTTACTTAGAAGCACAGCCCGATGTGTTCTCTTTTACAATTTACTTATAAGTAACTTTGACTTATAAGCTCGGCAAACATGCTATTTGTTCATCGTTTTATATTTATATGGAGAGGAAATGAATTAATGTAGTTTCTTGCTGAGCTTCCCTTTTGCACTTGTTTAATTTCATATGGTTATTGAACCGTTTTCTTTCTTCGTGGAAAATAATTTTTTCAATGTGATTCAAGGTGTGGGCTTTTTTCTTTAACAATTTTTCTTTTTGGTCAACTTTTAAGCAGAGTTTCCTTTTTTTCTTCTTCATGATATTATAGGCTGTAAGTTGCTTTGGAAATAATGAGCGCGCTGATTGGCGTCCAGCAGAAGCTGCTTTGTATTGTATACGAGCAATATCAGATTATGTTTCTGTGGTGGAAGGAGAAGTGATGCCCCAGGTTCAAATTTCCTTCAATTTCTTGCTACCACAACATGCAGTGTTAGGTTTAATTACAAATTGTTTCCTATCTTCTTCTTTTGTGTTCAGAAAATTCTAGGATTCTGTTAGATTTTCAACTTTCCCAGGATCATGAACTCTTTTTTTTTTTGTTTTGTTTTGTTTTTTTTTTTTTGTGATGGATTATCCAACTAAAAATGTACTCAAATGTGTTTGTGTATAGGTCATGTCTTTACTTCCAAAACTTCCTCATCAATCACAACTGCTACAGACAGGTAACATATGTTCCTTCCTTTACAGTTTGCAGGTGTCCATTTTGTCCCTTTCTGAATATACCATTGTCGACTCTCCTTATGGGGTTCATGGATTTGTTTGTATCTCAGAGCTGAAACCTTTCTGGCATTCGAAATATTGTTCTTTTTGTTGGGTGAAAAGAAACTCATTTTATTTTTATTGCACCGTTTCTTCAGTATGCTTAACAATTGGAGCTTATTCAAAATGGCTTGATGCTGCACCAAGCGGACTTTCATTCTTGCCCGCGCTCATAGACATTCTTGTTAGTGGCATGAGCATGTCAGAGGATTCGGCAGCTGCTGCTGCTTTGGCATTTCGACATATATGCGATTGTAAGATGCTCTTCTTTTCTGATATTCTCAATGTTTAGGGGTCTGTGGGAGTGCGAAAACTCGACACAAAATATGATGCGAGGATGGTTTTGAGAAAGAGTTTTAGATAGTTGGTGACATGTTCATCGAACACGTTTAGAAATTGTAAACATGTTCTTTTGCCGATTATTTGATTACATTCACCAGTTATTCAACGAAAACATCAAATATGTGTCATCTGCTTTTGTCATTACTCATGTTGTAGTTTTTCATAAGCTTTCAAAGTACAGGTTAAACGTAGATATTTTTGGTTTTCCCCATTTTGGTCAAGTCATGCAGTTAATACTTCCTAGAAATAAAGGTTGTTCTTACCTTAAAAGGCTCAGTAAGAAAATGTTGAAGGTTATCTGATTAGAAACATCATCTTTCCTTCAGAAATGCAAAATGGTACATGAAAATGTCCCCCGAAGAGGCTTCTAAAATGTAATGATACTTCTGATATTCATGCCTGAAAAGCCAGGCTTCTTTTTTCTTAATGATTGTCTGTGTGTGTTAGAGAGAGCGGCTGTGGGAGGTGGTGTTGTTACACTTCTGGAGAAATCTGTTTAATAGCTTGACAGGAGTTGGAAACTGTGTCACTTGTGTTGCTCCATACGGGAAGAATCAGAAAATATGGTGTAATCAGATTTTTTGGGTGCCAACATTTTCTCTCTGTTAATCATGGATACAACAAATCTGCTCTATATCCCAGACTGATACATTATTCACACCCAGTACACATGGATGTCTTGGATGAGCCAAAAATATCTGAAGAGAAGGAATTTTGAATTTGGATTAGGAGTTTGTACTGTTCGGATAAAGAAAAGTGGATCCACGAACTTATCAAACTGATTTAGATGGAAAGTGCCAGATTGACATGCATGAGAAAATATTGCAGTGGGACAACTGATAAGCCCCTTTTGAGTTAATTGAGATGAAGTGGAAAATTTATTGGTCAAGAAAATTTTACTATCTTCGTCGGACTGAACAACGGTGATATGGTGAAGGAGAATGTGGATGGTGATTTGTTTTTTATGTTTCCTTTTGATAAAGATGTACACAAATGGACTAATTTTCTAGAATGTGTATTGGAAATTTATTCTCAGTCCTCGTGTTTGTATAATTCTTTTGTACCCAAACACTACTTCTCTGTGTACATAATATTTCTTTAGGTCTGATTTTTCACCTGAGCACATGAACTTGGAGCCCACTGCTATACTTGATAATAGCTACAAAAAACTAGATGACAAAAATTATTTTAAGATTTATTATCAATATATTTTATTGTGACTGTAGACTGCAAGAAAAAGCTCCGTGGGTCCTTAGATGGCCTCTTTCAAATATACCAAAGGGCTGTTATTGGGGAGACTGCCTTCAAGGTTTCTGCTGAAGATTCATTAAATTTAGTAGAAGCTCTAAGGTATGTTTTGATTTTCTAGAATCTAGATAAATATAATAATGCAGTCAGTGCTTTCTTTAATTGTTCGAACATCTTTTCTGCAGTATGGTTATCACAGAACTTCCTTCAGAACATGCTAAGAAAGCCCTCGAGGCATTATGCTTGCCAGATGTCACTCCCTTGCAGGTTAGCATTTCTTTAGACATTCTGACTACTAGCTTTGTGGGTCTATTAATTAATTTCTATGGTCAACTGACAGGATATTATAAATCAAGGGCCTTTGGTGCTGGGGCAAAAACCTGCTCGTGAGCTAACAGTTCATATAGATCGACTTGCAAATATTTTTAGGCATGGCATTTATTTATTTGGTTATGTCTTCATTCCTCTTAATTGATCTAAATAATCTTATTGTGAAACGTAAACTTTTTCAGACATGTACATCACCCGGAAGCTGTTGCAGATGCAGTCCAAAGACTTTGGCCTATCTTTAAACCCATTTTTGACCTGTTAGTATTAATATTATTTTTGTTGATAATGTTCTTATACCATGTTATATAGTTTACCCCCATGAACTGAATCTGAAGTATGCTGCTGCAGTCGTGCTTGGGATATGCGGTCCATGGAATCTCTTTGCCGGGCATGTAAAAATGCTGTAAGATTGCCTAGCTATTGACTGTGCCTATATTTCAGAGATTCTGGAGTTCATTAACAATCTTGAATGGTTTTAGACAATTATAATTGGTGTATCTACGGTATTCTATGTACTGTGAAAAGAAATTTTCTTTTTCCTGTGATTATGAGGATAATGTCTTTGAAACCATGATATGACCTCCAGGATCAGTGTATTATATCTCTTGCGGGCTTATCACATGCTAGTATTTCTTTTCTATCATATTAGTGAAGCATGTCTTCTGATTGCTAATGTCCTGTGATCCACCAGACCTACTTATAGCCAGCTACAGATTCAATGTATAAATATCTTGCATATGTTGTCTTTCCTGTATTACTCTGTGTTGCTGGACTCTCTATTTTGGAGGAAGTATGACATGATATGACAAGGCTATGAGATGCATATCTGATCCTTTATAATAAATTCATCTAAAATTATTAGAATATAAATTTCTTAAAAAATGTTCAAGTTCGTAAGACGTAACCATGTCTAAATTTTGAATCCTTTTTAGCCCTTTTCAGAAAAAGGCCTGTATCTGACACCTGCAGCCAAGTCCAAGCAACATTGATATTACTTGAATGTATTGGATGTGCTGCAAGTTTTATTTAAAGAAGACACGAGACATTTCCGGTTCCCCTCTAGGATAGTTTATGATGTAATTAAGATTAACAGTTGTATGACCTGCATAATTCTTCCTGATTATTCTGGAATCTATGCACATAAGCTTTTGTGTTTCAGTGATTTAATTAGAAAGTTTTGTAGATCCCTTAATAATAATTCATAAGCAATGTCATGATGCAATCACTTGCCAGTTATATTGCTCTAGTTAACACTAAATCTTATACATTGGAACTTTATCCTTTCTTCATTTGATGATTATTATTTTAATTTTATTTCTAACATTGTGGACTATATCCTCTACTTAGGGCACATAGTTGTGGAAAAAAACTGGAAATGCCATGACAATGAAGTTGCTTGTTATATTTCCTTACTGTATTGCCAGTTTTCCAGATTACCTTCTGCTTTTTCTAGGTGAGGACTTCTAAAACGCTCATGGGAGTTACAGTCGGTGTGATGCTAGAGGAGATACAAGGATTATACAAGCAACATCACCAGCCATGCTTCCTTTATCTCTCCAGTGAAGTTATCAAGGTTCTTTTACAAAGTAATTCTTTATTTCTGTTTTCCAATTCTTTATCATCACCTATGTGCAAAACTTTTGCTGCAGATGTTTGGGTCTGATCCCTCTTGTACAGACTACTTAAAGAACTTGATTGAATCTCTCTTTAGCCATACGACGTGTATGCTGACGAAAATTCAGGTATGGCTTCATCAAGTATATATTTGTTGACTCCTCTAGATTTGGCTATGTAACTGATTTTGATGAGGTTTATTTCTTCTTTCAGGACTTTACTTCTCGACCTGACATAGTAGATGATTGTTTCTTGTTGTCATCTAGATGTATACGATATTGTCCTCAATTATTTTTCCCATCTCCCGTGTTTCCCTCCTTGGTGGATTGTTCATTGATAGGCATCACAGTACAACACAGGTTAAGTCTCTCTCTCTCTCTCTCTCTCTCTCTCTCTCTCTCTCTCTCTCTGTGTGTGTGTGATTCCTGAGATACATATCCAAGCACTTGCTTGAACATGCACGTTTTATGAATTTTATGAGCTAATATCCCTTAAAATCAAGCTCGTTGCGTGCAATCCTCTTTGTATATTGAGATGACTCAGCATCACTGATTCCGTACAATGTGGACTTCTGGTAAATAGTTGTACTTTAGCCATATAAGATGAGGACATCATCAATTTTGCCTACTCGATGGTGGAATACTTGACGGATTACGAGATTAGATAATATCTATTCCATTTTTTTGCAACTGGCATTGCTCAAGACTAACCCCAGGTAGACTTTTGTCCACTCTCTGGGTGTTGCATGCTTCATGCTCTCTAATGGTGTCTCTCTTATTATGGAGGCATGGGTTAGATATATTCACAGCCGAGTTTACAATAATTTGACCACAATATTGTAACACACTACTATTCTGTAGCTACATCTCACGTGCCTGCTTTTTTCTAGAAGTCACTTTTTCTGGTTCTTATTGTGGGCGTAGGTTAGATAAATATTACAACCACTGCACTAGTTAATTTGACCACATAATGATGTAACTTGGTAATCTCCTGTAGCTAGGACTGGGCTTGAAATTCACATCCCGAAAAACTGACCCGACCCGAAATGGGTCGGGTTCGGGTCTGGCCGGTTTGTGGAAGAGCCCAAAACCGGGTTATATCGGGTCGAGTTGGGTTGGTTTTGGGTTCCCCCCGACCCGACCCGACCCATTGCCTGCCCATACCTGTAGCTGCTTCACATGTACCCAAGATGGCTTTGATTTTGTGCTAAAAGTCACTTTATGTTTGCCTTAAGCTACCTGGCTTTACCTGCATAGCACTGTTTTGATGGAAACTAGTGGAGGATGACTATGTACCATGGCCCCTCAAATACGGGCTTCCAATTTCCTTTCTGATAAATAATCAGCAGATTTGGAACATAACTGAAGCTATTATCGTTCCTCTGCAGGGAGGCCTCCAAGTCTATATTGAATTTCCTATCCGATGTGTTTGATCTTGCAAACTCTAGTCAAGGGAAGGGTTACCTATCTATCAGGGACAGCGTAATTATCCCAAGAGGGGCCATTATCTCCCGACTTCTTGTTGCTGCTCTGACCGGAGCACTTCCAAGTTCTCGACTAGAAACGGTAACAAGGACTTCAACCCCTTGATTATGATTCGACCAGAGTCAACATAGATAACTGGATCTGTTTCCTGGAAACTTTATCTTTTGCCCTGCAGGTAACATATGCTCTATTAGCTCTTGTTCGAGCTTACGGAGTACAAGCTCTTGAGTGGGCAAAGGAGAGCATCTCCTTAATTCCATTGACCGCTGTTACGGAAGTCGAAAAATCAAGATTTTTGAAAGCTTTGTCAGATGCGGCATCTGGGGTGGCTATCAATGGGGTGATGATTCCAATTGAAGAACTCTCGGAGGTTTGTCGTCGCAATCGATCAGTTCAAGAGATTGTTCAAGGAGCCTTGAGGCCCTATGAGTTGAACATAGTTCCTGTATCATAGTGGGGGGAGAGAGATAAAGAAGGGCACTTTTTTTCAGCCCTTCTGTCTTGAGTTTGAGGCAATTTTACTTGATTGGTCATCATTTGCCAAATTATATAGGTTGAAATGGGTGAGAGAGGGTTTGTATTGTCTTGGTTGTGTAAGTTATACTAGTATAAAATCTGTAAGAAAATCAAAATCGTCTTGGGCTTGGTCAATTTTTTCTGAGGCAAAATCAGTTTTGGGTCATATTTGGGTTTCAGTGTAATGACTTTGTGAGTTGTGATAGACCTTTCTTCATTTTTACTGTGTATAGAACACCTTCAACCCAGTTGTATTGAGCCACAAAAAAGAAAAAAAAAAAGAGAAGGAAGTTTGGGTTCTTTCTGTTTATTGCTGAGCAAGGAAATTATGTTTTTATGGGAAAAAGTGTAGATATCTCTATATTAATCCATGATCTTATGCATTTCTGGCCGGCCATTTACAAGGAAAGCTTCGAAGTATCATTGAATAAAACTATTCATATAATGAATAAGCTTTTCTTTCTTAATGCTATCCACTACTCTTTAGCTGCGTTCTGTATAGTGTGACCAACAGTAAGGTTAATTTTCGAGGCTAGACGTACTGCTTAGGACGCTTCTTTTTAGTGAACATGCCATAGGTGTACAAAGCAATGTGATCAGATGAAGAGAGACGGTAATTAATGTGGACAATGAGAATCAGGTTCTGCCTCACTTCCAAGTGCATGCTATATTATGATGTAGGCAATGCAATTACTTAAAACACCTTGTTAATCACGTGGTTATCTACTTAGGTATAATTCCATATAAAAACTCAGGTGATTATTCAGCAAAATTATCAACCTGTCTTAAGTGATTCTAAACAAAGTGCTTCCAAAAGTCGGTCTATGAGTAAATGGGATCCTTCCTATCAGTAAGTAGCTATTTCTTTGGCTATAACCGAAAGGGAATTCCAGTGAGCACAAATCAACCACCGCCACCAAGGCTTATACCCAATAAATTTGGAGCAGCTGCTTAAAGAAACCCCCTTTTTTTTAACACTTCATTTTTCCAAGTTATTTTTCTCCTTTGGTCTTCTAACGTGTTTTATTGAAATTGTAGCTTTGAAAGGCTTATAAATGCAGCCACAATGCTACTAGTATAACTGCAATTCTTTCCTCTCATATTTCCTAGGAGATGTATACATATGCTATCTGCAAGCCATGAACAATAAATGCAAAACCAACGAGTCCCTCGAGATAAAGTCTTGGAACCGGGACCCTCCCGTCCGTCCGAAACCACAGCCCTATTGCAGTTTCCTATAAGTATCCATTGAACAAAAATAGACACAGGAATAGGAAGACTCCTCTTTTTTCACATCAGATTAGTCTGTAAAATTTCAAAAACAGTTAACATAAGAATATATGTACACATAAGCGTCTGTGGGCCGTGGGGTAATGATAGGCCAAATGTTATAATGTCATTTAGATTTCCTGCCACAAAGCCAGAGAACAACACTTGATTCAGTAAGCAATCAACCTGATAAAGCTTCACCAACCTTAGATCAGTACTGCTTTTAGTCAGAAAAATTGGGCTTATTCACCTGGTCGATATAAACAGTCAGCTCATTCTTTACCCATAGGGATCGCCTGAATATAGCATCTCAGGATATCCCTCGGTTTCTTCAGTTACTGTCAAAAGTACCCATAGGGATCGCCTGAATATAGCATCTCAGGATATCCCTCGGTTTCTTCAGTTACTGTCAAAAGTGGTTTTCAACCGCCTAAGGAAAGTTGGCGGACCCAAAAGTGGACTGTAAATTTTATTGATCCCTTCATGCTGCACTTGGCATTAATTCTGTATTTGTCCGAATCCTTACTTCAATCTTGGAGCTGCTATGTTGCTTAAATTCACCCATGGATGTTTTTGTTTCCAGACGAGGAAATGGGGAGTTACTTAGAGTGACTATCTTATTCGTATCTGATACCTCTGATGATGGTTCAGTAGTAGAGAGAATGCGCTTAAGCTGAGATTTTTGACAGATAATTCGGCCCTTGTTCCAGCCCGGGAAACAAAAGGACGATGATACGCTATCCTTCAGCAGAGAATAGGTAGCTTTTGCAACAGGAAAATCTCGTGTTATTGAGCTCTTCTCCATCTGTCCCCGTCTGCTTGACACAGAAGAATAATTTCTTTTAAGGAAAAATTATTACAGCCCAAAAAAGTCAACTTTTCAGCTTAGCACACATGCTCACACATCATTAAAAAATCCAATTGAAACCCGCCTTAATGCCCCCCTAAAACATAAAAAATTGCGTTCCTCATAGACTCACTTTGAGAATAGTCCATTGCCCACACCAACTAAAAAAATGGTTTCTTTATAAGCCCCTGTTTGATAGACATTAAAATTTTCATTCTCATTATTGTACTCATTTTTAACTACACATTCTTCAATAAAATAATATTTTTCATCACATCAATAACTTTTTCTTCTTTTTCAACCACATATTCTTCATCAATCTGCTATTCCAGAGTACATTCTTCCAAAATAATGTGGCTCAAACACACTCTAAATTTTTCTTTTGTTTGTTTGTACTCTTAAATTGTTATTCTAGTCAATTTTTTTATTTATTACGATTGTTTATGATGTATTATGAGCTTATTTTGCATTTTAATAGTGAGTTAATTTCACAAACGGTCACTGGACTTACCTAAAATTTAAAAACGGTCACTAAAGTTTAAAATTTGGAGAAACGGTTACTCAAGTTTCATGCACTTTCACTGAAATTTTAATTTGTTTCACTAACGGTCACTGAATGACCGTTATAGTTTTAATTCAAACTTAAAGGACCAAAACACGTGGACATAGAAGCTTGACCACATCAAGTGCAAATTTCTATCTATTAAGTGCCAACAAGCGATTAATTTGCACTAAAGGTGGTCAAGCTTCTATGTCCACGTGTTTTGGTCCTTTAAGTTTGAATTAAAATCATAACGATCCTTCAGTGACCGTTTGTGCAAACGCATGAAACTTCAGTGACCATTTTATAATTTTTAGGTAAGTTGAGTGACTGTGTGTGAAATTAATCATTTAATTCAAGGGAAAAATCCTTCAGTGACCGTTTGTGGAACAAGTTAAAATTTCAGCGACCATTTGTGAAAGCGCATAAAATTTCAGTAACTGTTTCTGCAAGTTTTAAACTTTAGTAACCGTTTTGTAATTTTTAGGTAAGTTCAGTGACCGTTTGTGAAATTAACCATTTTAATAATATTTTGACATTTTTTTGGTTTCCAGGATTAGGCCTCACCTTATGAAGGAAAATGCCTCGATACTGATTACGAGTTTTTAGACGTTGCACATGTACAAATTAGGGAGTCATGTTAAATCCTCAAAATTGGCAACTACAAGCAAGACAACCCAAAATGAGGGCACGACCGTCCACATTCATCTGGGTTCAACTCTCCAATCCTTTACAAACCAGTAAATGGAGCACAAGTACATCAGACATAGGTCTAATAGACAGTCTAAGAGCACACCTCTTCCCTGACCACTCCCAGAAAGATGAACATACTAGATTACGGAAAGAAAAAGTAACTGAAGGGAATGACAGAGAATACTGTTAAGGAAAAAACTTACACCACGACGACAGTCAACAGCTGAGGNTCTAAGAGCACACCTCTTCCCTGACCACTCCCAGAAAGATGAACATACTAGATTACGGAAAGAAAAAGTAACTGAAGGGAATGACAGAGAATACTGTTAAGGAAAAAACTTACACCACGACGACAGTCAACAGCTGAGGAAGATCCTCACTGGTTACTAACATCTCTTGCATATTATTCAGCCAGACTAATATTGCCGTGCATGCACCACCGGGCCACATCCTATACAAATGAACATCAAACACAGGGAACACGTTATGAATATTGCGGCACAAATATAAATCATCTATGTTTCACTTTTTTTTCTTATTCACTGAAGAAAGAAAGTCAACTGTAAAGCCATTGATACCTCATACATGTGAACATCCACAGACCATACAAGTTTGTTTTTATGATGTAGTTCAGGAAATAGTCCCCTCTTTGTTGCTTCATTCAGCACTCTCGCAGCCCTTTCCCTCTGACCCAGCCACCAAAGTGCTTCTAGAAGTGTACAGTAGAACCTCATCCCCAAGCTGCAGCCCTCGGATTTGAGTTTGTCAAAGACATACTCTACCATCTGCCAGTTACTGGCATCATCGAAATCTCCTGTGATCATCTGTCCAATAACCTGGTGAATATTGGATACCCTCTTTGTAAGCATCTCCTTTAATAATTCATTGGCCTTGTCCCACCTGAAAATAAGAAATTCGAGATTTAAAAAAAAAATTGACAGAAAGAGAAGAAAATTACTATCTCGTTGTATTTATTGCTCAGAAAATTTCAATGAAATAGTGCTCCAAAGCATCAAAAACAATACAAAACAATTTAGAACCCTAGAAAACTTCAACTCAGAGCTAGGCTCAACAAGTATTACCATGGCAGAAAATTCACAAACTCAATTCATTCACTGAAGTTCTAATTTTTCAGCAGATCCAGTAAGAATATACTAGGAAATAAGGACAGTATCCTTTTGACAGGTCAATAAGGTTTAATTGACTTTGCATCACAAAGAGGACAAACCCATATACAAACTTGTAGAAAGCCTAATAAAATATCAAGAAAACATGCACCAAGAAGTTAACTTAGTTTGCAGTATATAAGAGAGAGAAATTACACATATTTGAAAGAAAACACTGTGTTAGTTCTTCTGATTCAGTTAAAAGGATAACTAAAGATAGCACAAATAT
>CAIGRR010507128.1:0-12364 GCA_903798365.1 Fraxinus sp. 1973-6204
GAGAATGTCGACATTGATGTTCAACAAATTCGTTCAAGTGATAATGTGACTGATTTATTTACAAAAGCACTGCCTACATCTACATTCAAGAAGTTAGTTCACGATATTGGAATGCGTCGACTCAAAGACTTTCAGTGATCAATATCAAGGGGAGCAAATATACCATTTTTTCTTCGCACTGTACTCTTTTTCCTTCGTTAGATCTTTTTTTGGTCCTATTGGATTTTTATCAAATAAGATTTTAACGAGACATATATTTTGTAATGGGTCATTCAAAGGGTAGTGTTGTAAATAATAAGTTTATTAATGAATGACAATTATATTCCTGCAGCCCTATAAATTATTACCATTGTATCTCTAATCCTTTCCTATAAATATAGAGCTTTAGTTCTCATTATAATACACACAAGTCTATTAACTTTTATTCTCCCTTCTCTTTTTCTCTCTTTTCATGACAAATATACAATTTTCTTTTATCGTTGTTGTTCAATGAGCAGCAATTTATCCTTTTCCCTTATAATAATTTTTATCCAAAAATGAATTCAAAAAGGAAGTTAAAAAACAGAAATTTTCGAAAGAAAAACAAGGAAACTCAAGTTTGCTGCAAAACATCTACATAAAATTATAGAAAATCACAAAAATAATCCCTGTAATCCCCATAAAGATTATAAAAGAGGAATAAGCTATTATTAAAAAATGATCAACGTGGATTACTGGTGACGTTTGGCAGACATGACAGCAAGATTAATATTCGATATTATGCATGCATAAATACTAATAAATCTAAATGCTGGTGTCTCAAAATTGAAAACGTGTACACTGTATAGAGCATATTGAGAGTATTTAAACCATTATAAACTTGATATAACAAAACCCTTACCAACTGTAATTCTGCCACTCGTTCCTTCCCATGTAGCTGTCCACCCTCCACACAGATATCCAAGATCATCAGCATGCGTTCCAGCAACGAGAATTGTCTTTGCGTTCTTGTCTAGCGGGAGAAAAGGTATCTTTTGATCCTTTCCATTCTTTAGCAAAACCAAGGACTTGCGAACTGCTTCACGTGCCAATTCTCTGTGTGGCTGAAACAACAGATATGATCACGAAATATATTTCAGATCCCAACTTTGCCTCAAAGTACTAAAAGATAATATTCCCATCAGAAGTCGAATTAAGGTATTTAAGGACACAGACGATAATAGGTCCAACCACTGATAATCCTTCATAATTTTTAAGCCCTTACTGTGTGTCAACAAAAAGGATAAGGCGTACAAGGTCAAACTACAAAGTAGAAAGGTAAAGTTAGTTATCTCACATTAAAAGTTACAAGAATCTAGGAAGATGATGCACGCCGATATCCCTTTGGCATGTAATTTTATTAAATTAAAATAATGAGTCAAATCAAATTCTGACTTGATTCAAAGTGTTATCACTATGATTAATTATGAGATAGTAACTTAAATAGTTCCTTCAGAATGCAGCCAGTGCAAGTTCTAGAAAGAGATAAACCTGAAATAGATCAACATGATAAGGACTGAGGATGCATTATTCTTTTTATGATGGCAATTAGAACATGTAAAATTATGTCCATAAGGCATATATAGAAGGTGATATACCTTGCAACCAACCACATCCAACAAAGATCTATCACTCAGGGGATACTCAAAAATTCCAGCAATAAATTTGACTCTAAGAATCCTCTCAACAGCATCATCAATCCTGGCCATCGGTATCTCCCCTGATTCCACAAGAGACAGAAATTCTTCCAAAAATAATTCAAATCTAAAAGGCACCATGACCTGCAAAACTCAGTGAAGCAAACAGAGATAAATTATGTCAAGAAGCTCCAAATTGTACTAGGCTTTATGCATTGAGGTGTAATATGTACCATATCAATTCCTGCATTGACGGTGGACGAAATGCTCTGACGGTAGTTTGATCCATGAGGAATATATAGCCGGTCCAGTGCTTCCCAATCTGAAATCACAATGCCCTGCAGTAGAAATTGCTTATATAATCATTCAAACTATCTGCAGCATCTAATTTCCCTTATTTTAGAGAGAAAATAATCGAAGGGCTCTAACAGACTTGAATGCCTCAGTGACTGAAAAAGAGAAGGCAGATTAAGCACAATCTAGAATCTTCCATACAAACTAGATTAAAATATGATATTCCAAACTTAAATTCATTAGAGAAAAAATTAATAAATTGGTACTGTCCAATTTATGTGGAAATACATGCCAAATTTAACTAGTTCACTGAACTTAAATTAATAAATAACCCTAGCTGTGCCCATGTTCAGTGAATAAAAGTACTAATAGTAACTTACTGACAATTCAAGTTAATATATAATGTTTCTGTATGACATTTAGTCAAAATTTATGCCCAATTTATGCAACTTCTTCGAACTGAGAGAGAGTAACATTTTCAAAAGAAATCACTCTACAGTCTTTTCAGAACATTAAAGCAGAGCGAGAGAGATGGAGCGCTTCTGAAATACAAGTGAAGATTCAATTTAATTTACCTTGAATCCCAGCTTATCTTTCAAAATCTCTGTTAAAAGAAAATGGTCAGTATGCAGTTTGCTTCCATTCCAACTAGAGTAGGATGCCATTACGGTGCAAACTCCCTGAGATATACAATCAAGATATGGAGCCATGTGGATCCTCTCCAAATCATCATATGTTATTATAGTATTCCCTTCATTTGTACCATTATCAGTTCCACCATCACCAACAAAATGCTTGGCACATGCAATAACTTTTTTTCTGGAATCACTTGGCTAAATTAGCTAAATTATCTTTGCAGTTGAGGAGAAAGTAATTGGATAATGAAACCGAGAAAAATATTGTCAAATATCTTACAATAGAACAAAAAATAGAATTACATTTTGGAAATGATGAAAGAATCTCGTGCGGAAAAAAATAGACAGATTTTTGGGGCAAGAGTGTATGGATAGAAATGCAACATGGTACATTTTTGCCTGACTTTCCTCTATGAAATAATTTCTATAAAGATTTTCTTTGTCCTCGAGTTAAAATTGTTGAATCACTGTTAATCTTCCTTTATTTATTTAGGCACTTGCAGTTTTAGTGAACTCCATAGGGAGTGCATTGTTTGTCAATTCATCATAGAAGTGACAACGAAATGCCCAAAATGCACCGCACCTTAAGATAAAAACAAGTTGCACGCATGAAAGAATTCAAATAACTTCTCTTTTACCTTCCAGCAAGAAAAGGGTAACCTTCGGGATGCCCTTCAGGTGGTTGCCCTTGCAAGCCTGTTACAAGGGTGGTCATCTTTCTGACAACTTCAGTATCTTCACTATAACTCTCATAGCATCTTCCCCATCTAGGGTCTCTGCTAACCTAAGAAGATAATTCAAAAATTACTGCAGAATAATGATAATTCCTCAAAAGGAACCAATAAAAACACTTGTCAGCAACAATCAATGTGATTGAGCATTAGGATAACTATTATTTCACAGAATTGAGCTTCGAATACATGCATTGGACTAAGTTGAACTCATACCCATGGAATATCCAACAAACTGTAAGTTTGTGAAGAAGCCCTAACTCGTCCTACATTAGTTGGGGACTGAAAATTTGACTTGTTTATAAATAACTGTTAATAGATACATGAGCGACAATAGCTTAATCTTTTTGGGAAAAATTGACTCTGCTGAATCTCAGGGCTGAATTTTATCACTTGGGTCCTGGCCTAATACTTGGTCATGTTATTTGCTTGCAACTCATTGACAAACAAAATATTCAAAATTATTCCAAGTTTAAAACTGAAGCACGACTAAGCAATATTTTCTACTGAAATGGCTTTAAACAATAGCCAAAGTTAATATGAAGTTATGTAAAAATCCAAAATCTGAAGATTGCACCATGACAAAACCATAAAAATGAGCCTTAATAGTTCTATTGGAAGTCTGTCATTGTCTAACCAGTTGGTATTTCCTTGTATGACTACTTAAACTACTCCAGCCTTATAACTACAAGAATTTCAAGGTTCACAATTTACATTTTCCATAAAAGCAAGAACATTTCACAAATCAGAAGATCCAAAAGAATTTGTAGTAAATAAGAAACTCAAGTCATCAGTATCTTGATAAATATATTACTTACAGCAACACAAGGAGCAAAAGCATATTGTGCACCACTTGCCCTGACTTCAAGAGCTGTTACCTCCCCTATCCTTCTAACCAAATCTGCATCTCTGCATTATGTAATTTCAATACATATCAGCAGTGATTTGTCAACAAATTAGCAAACCCCCATTCAAAGGATTACCACTTATTGCTTATAAATAACTAGCAGAGATTTGTCCTTTTTAGAGAAAAATTGGTCCCTAGCCGCTGGCTCAGGGTGTGTACAAGCACGGGGCGTGTTATATTAGATGGAGCCTAATTATAGTGTACACTTATCCCATACATCTATTAGAACATTCTATTATTCAAGACATAAAGAAAGGACTTTCAAGAGGTCGTTTTTGGGCGTTCAAGAGATGTGGGCAAGAACTTGTATTATTCTTCTCCACTGAAGTAAAACCTGTAGTGGATAGGCTTAGTCTTAGTCCTGTAGCGGATAGCTGTGGCTTTCACATTGAGATAATCCCTATAGATTTGTCTATGCTTTACTCTGTGAACCACTATAATATGTGTATGATATGCCCATTGTCTAATTACCTTTTTGATTATTATGACTCTCAAAAGAAAGCAGGAATTCTTCCATACAATTGAGCCAAAATGCAGGTGGAAAACTCATTACCTTGTGGCACCAAGACCAATATTATGAGGAAATATGGTGGCACCATAAACATTATTATTGCCGTGAACCGCATCCACCCCGTATATAATAGGAATGCCAAGGCGCGAATCCAGCGCCGCATTCTGGAACCCATCAATCATATCAGCCCAGTCGGCCGAATTCGCCTTGTCAAAGGGCTTGCTTCCACCCCCACTCAGCACACTTCCTGCAAATTCACACAAACCACAAATTCACACACACACGGTACACACTAACTACATATTCCTATAATCACAAGACATTAATTGACCTATACAGTGGTCTTTGATGGCGGAAGGCGTGGTGACACTGCGTTCGATCTGGGTCATTTGGCCGACCTTTTCTTGGAGGGTCATCCGGGAAAGGAGATCTTTGATCCTGGTTTCGACTGGGGCACTTGGGTCCTTGTATATGCATTCCATTTTCTTGGTGAAGTACTCTAATGGCGGATTCAGTGATGATTTGGTGGTGATCTGAGGCTTTATTATTAGCTGTAGCTGAAGCAGCAAATTTCAGGTTATTAATAAATGTGAGCAGTGGAATTGATGATATCATTATTATTATTAATCTGTAATTCTTATTTAAAAAATAAAATAAAGGTCTACATATCGAAATCCCAGGCTGGTCACTGCTTAAACAACGAATAAAATTATCTACGAGTCTCGAAATAGAGGGGAATAGATAGGTCCCAACTAAACATTTCAATCATAGTTATTGAATTAAAGTACTGAATTATCAAATCATTGGTTTACTTGTCAAGTCATTGACTCATCCCATCATTATTGAATCAAAAATTTAAAATAAAGCGTCTGATTGGGATACCTTTTTGTACATTTGTATAAAACTATGACATCAAAAAGTTGTCGCGAGTTAAGTGGCGTTTTGTCAAAAAAATTATCTAATTTTTTGGTACAAGTAGAATTATTGAATCATGACCGTTTGTCCAATAAATTTCTGTCAACCCCATGACTTACTACTATGCCCATGTTTGGTACACATTAAAATTTTTCGTTTTCATTCTTCTACTCAATTTCAACCACACATTTTTCAATAAAATAATATTTTTCATCACATCAATAACTTTTCCTTCTTTTTCAACCATATATTCTCCATCAATTTATTATTTTTTGAATACATTNCCTCTGTTTGGTACACATTAGAGTTTTCATTTTCATTCTTCTACTTAATTTCAATCATATATTCTTTAATAAAATAATATTTTCCATCACATCAATAACTTTTCCTTCTTTTTCAACCATATATTCTCCATCAATTTATTATTTTTTGAATACATTCTTCCAAAATAATGTGGCTCACACACCCCATATATGAAAGATAACACTGTGCAAACAATCTCCCACATCTGCCCCTTTCCTTAGTCCAAAAAACCCATAAATGGACCAAAAACAAATAAGGGAAAAAGAATAAAAATGTAAATTGGTGTAAATTATATTTGAAATGGAATGGAATCAAATGTAGGCGGTTACACATTGATTTGATGTGAAAATGCATTATGGGTACAAAAATGGAGATCAAACCGGGACAACATATATTTTCAATAGAAAAAGGACATAAATAATTTTCATAAACATTTGTATCATATCATAAAACCAAAAGTCAAGGTACGTTTTCATAAAGTATAACTATGATTTTTTTACTATTGTTTTGGGAGAAAGTAAAGGTTGCTCGGTTGTAATGGCCTTATTACCAACTAGGATGTTTGAATCGGAATTACTTCATTCTCAAACGAATCACCATGGATTCACACTTCAACTGGCAAAGTTATCATAACATAAAAGACCAATAAATTATGGCACGATGCCTCACTAGCAAATCTTTATCCATCAAACCTAATGAAGCTTGTCACTTTATACTTGGTCATGTAGAAGGAGAACCTAAAGGAGAGGCTCAACTAAAGGTTCATCTCCAAGCGAAAGACCATACAAGCTACATAGTGACATTTTTACATGTGCAAAGTTGGTGAATCATGTTGTCATATTAATATTAGGCGAAGTGCGTAGGGATCGAGTGAAACCTTCACGCGGCATGAGGGCAATTGCCTACTTGTCGCTTACTTCCTAGGTGGTGGTCATGAGGACTCCATGCAAGCTGAAAGCGAAACAAACTTAGTGCATGTTTCATATTGGTTTTAAATAATTATAAGCCGTGTGTTCTTCAAGATTTATGGATAAATATGTGGGTAAAAGTTACGAGTCCTACTGAATGTTTGGAGAAAAATAAAATTTAATCAACTTATAAATAATTATAAATTAATTTTGTTACATACACATCAAGTTTGATATTGTTGTGAGGTGACAGTTTTTGATACATTGATTTTAACAATTTTTTAAACAATCAATCACACAAAATTTTAACACATCTTACACCCTCAAACTTGTTGTACACGAAGAGTGTACTATTTGTGAAAATTTGAAGATCACAACTCCAATATTCTTTTACTTTTCAAATTTAATAAATTTATTATCGGGTCCAATTTTTATCCGTATGTCAAACCCGCCAATGTTCAACTACAGCCAAAAGGATTAGCCAACTGAGAAGTTATAGGATAACACTCACCAACACATTTCCATTCCCATTCCAAGAAACCAAAAATGGCTGCCTCTTCCGCTGCAGTTTCTCCTTCATCGATCTCCTTCTTCTCTTCCTCAATTTTCATCTCCTCACCAACCACTTCCTCAAGGCTCAACTGTTTTTCGAAACCCCACAATTCAAAATTCCCATTGAGAGCTTCAGTTCGTTCTGAATTGGCCACTCTCCCTGTGCTTTCCTTTGAAGGAACCCAGGTAGGTACTGCCACTCTGGACCTAAAGTCCGCTCCTGCTGAAACTGCACGCGCCGTCGTTCACCGTGGACTCACCACTGACCTCACGAACCGTCGCCGTGGCACCGCTTCTACACTGACTCGCGCCGAGGTCAGAGGCGGTGGGAAAAAGCCTTACGGTCAGAAGAAAACCGGCCACGCTCGCCAGGGTTCGCGGAGAACCCCGTTGCGCCCCGGTGGTGGGGTTATTTTCGGGCCCAAGCCTAAGGATTGGTCTATTAAGATTAACAAGAAAGAGAAGCAGCTTGCGATTTCTACTGCCATTTCTAGTGCTTTTGAGAACTCGATTGTGATTGAGGATTTTGATGAGAAATTCGAGAAGCCGAAAACCAAAGAGTTCATTGCAATGATGAAGAGATTGGGACTGGACCCAAAAGAGAAATCTACGTTTTTGATGACTGAGGTTTCGGATAATGTGAAGCTTTCGAGTCGGAATATTGGGACTTTGAAAATGCTGACGCCCAGAACTCTGAATCTGTTCGACATTTTGGACGCGGAGAAGTTAGTTTTCACCAAAGGCGCAGTTGAATTCTTGAATGAGAGGTACGGGTTTGATTATGTGGAAGACGAGGAGGATGCATATGAAGAGGAAGAAGCAGAAGAAGTAAATGCTGATGAAGGTTAGGATTTTCATTTTGTTTTGGGTAATTTGAAAATTGTAATTCTACATTGTTAGTCGGTATATTCTATTTGATCATTTGTGCTATTGTGAAATTGTTAAAGGAAGCTAACTCTGGCTTAGTACATTGTGCGAGGTTTACCTTCAAATCTATATAAATACACTTCTCAGTTATACCGAGGTGATATGGAACATGCTAGAGAAACGAACCCAACTCATCCCTCATGTACACCTTCTCCGGTACCTAGTTAAAGTCCACGGCCTACTTCATTACCCAAAAAACAGTTTAAAATGTGAAAGTTTGCAGTCACATTTACATTGCACGCCTCGATTGTACCTGCTAAGGAAAATATTGCTGTATCAAGATTGTTTATTTGTGGCCGCATAAGCTGCTAGATAATAGTTATACTAGTAATCAAGTTCTTTTTGATGATTTTGCTATGTACAGTTGAGAGACGAATTGTTATGATAGGCTCCGATAGACCTGTTAATGCTTGATTTTCTGCTGCATTTTATAGTTCATATATCATAACTATTGTAGTTGATTCTCAGGAAATTAGCATTTTTAGCTGGTAGATTGAATATCATTATCTACTGCATTAGATGGTATCATAGAAGGGAATCAGATGGCACGTAGTTCCCATGACAATTTCTGAAGCCCAGGAGACCTTTCTCTCACGACTGATGTCAACTTTTTAGTTGGCATCATTTAGTAGTTTAAACATTTCTGCTGCATTTGATGGTTTCAACATCATTAACCCAGTATAGTTGATTCTTTCAGCGAAATAAGTATTTGCGTCATACAGATTAGAAAACAAGAACATAAGCATCGATTTTTGCATTCCTGTGGCGATTATTTATACCCTTGTGTGGTTAAGTGCAGGAATTCACTGGACGGATATGCTAAATTAGAACTGGACAAACTGTACTCATAAATCATTGCCGCCAACATAAAATTAATTGAGGCTTCAAGAATCAGCATTGAAGCTATGCGAAAATTTGCACGTAGAAGCATATAATTACGAGGTTAAATTGAAACTATAGAAGCTGCTACAGTTATACCCTAAATTTTCTACAAACAATGATGTTGACACTTATTTAGTTTGCAATTCTTTTCCTTTCGGGGGCATGTACGTGGAGGTAGAAACTTGAGGTTTTAGAACTGCCAAAACAGATGTAACTCGTGTACATCTTCCTACAAGTTAAGTGTTTCGTACAACATTTTAAAAGAGGCTTTTAATAATGATGCTATGTTGTGGTTGTTGGATCTTCGAGCGGAATGAGTAGCAAAATAGATTCACATAGTTGATTCCAAATTAATTGGGGGATAAGACCTAGTTTGTTGTTCTCTAAAGAGGATTTTGACTGGATGAACTCTTACTTGCTTCTAACTTTCTTTTACTGACATTGTAATCAGGAACAGAGGCAGAAGGGAATTCTGATTCAACAGAATGATGCTGCGACGTATTTCTTTGATCCATCCGGGATCTTTTCTATCCAAAGCTGGTGAATGATTTCTGTATTGCCAAACCCAACAGCCGTTTTGTGTTTCTGACAACTGTATCATATTGCAAGCCAATTCGAGATGTTCCGAAGTAGACATCATTTCATTATCTGCCACTTGTTGTCTAGGCCGGGTATCCTTGTTCATTATCTTTTCGAACTTTTTTCTCTGTTGGTAATTAACGCCATTTGTAGGATATCTGGTGTTATTTACTCTGGTTGCAGGTAATTGTTGTGTAATCAATCAACAGCGGTCTTTCTATTTGATGGTTTTTAGTTTATTTGGGAGAAAAAACTTGCTGGCTTTGTAGCATCATGAGTAATACTACTATTCTTTAGTTATTATGCCCCTGTTTGAAACCCATTTTGGGTTGAAAAGAATTTTTAGAATAGTGATTGATGTAAGAATGTGTGGTGGAAAGGTGATGAAAAGTTTTTGATTTGTGTGTAATATTATTTTATTAGGAGAATGTGTGGTTGAAATGAAAAATGAGAATGAGAATGAGAAAGAGAAANGTGATTGATATAAGAATGTGTGGTGGAAAGGTGATGAAAAGTTTTTGATTTGTGTGTAATATTATTTTATTAGGAGAATGTGTGGTTGAAATGAAAAATGAGAATGAGAAAGAGAATGAGAAAGAGAAAGAGAAATGAATGGGTGTCAAACAGGGGCTATATATGTTGAATCCATTCAAATTAAGTTCATTCGTCTTGATGATTTTTACTTGCACAATCTTTCTTCACGAGCAATTAGTGAAGCCATAAATTGATCGACTGCCATAGGATCCAAATTCTTGTAGTATAGGATTTCTAATCATGAATCTGTCTAAAAACATGTACTATATATCAATGCATGTTTCTTTTTGAAATGGTTTTATGTAGCTGGGAAATGAACTCGACTCATTCACTATGGTTTTCGAGGGATCTTCAGATCCTTTTGCTCAGGAGAGCAGATTCTCCATCAACCTGTGACTGCTGCTTGAATTACAGATTCTTTGTTGTGTTTCTGAGTTCTGATTGATGTGAAAATAATATAAATGGCTCAATGATTTCAACTCATGATGTTCGTGTCGAATCTGTCTATTATTGCACGTAAATGAACATTCTATTCTGAGTAAGAGGCAACTTCATTCTTGGGGAGAGGAAGAAGTAAACAGAACAAATACCTCTTCTATTCGACCCGCCAAGCGAGCGACATTGATTTGAAATTACAGTAGAACAGGCATCCTTTTAACCAAATGTCAAGTATGCTCCTATTAGAAAATGCATACTCCACTAATTCAATCATTTACCCATGGTCCCCTCCCCTCGTCGACTCTTATTCTATTATTTGAAGAGCATTTATAAATTTAGAGAGTTAAAATTTTGAAATATTTCAACAAGCTCTTTATATTTAACACTTAATTTTACTACTCTAAAAAAATATTTATTATTTTTCTTTACTTTTATTTTTACTAGCTTTACTTTAAATTATTTTATTGTTTTCTTACATTGAAAATTGAGATGCTTTGAATGCATTTAATTATAAAGAGTGTGTTTGACTCTTCAAATTTAGAGAATCTCCAAGAGACTCTTTAAACATGTAATACTCTTTATTTTAAAGGGTCAACATTAAAAATCATGCTTCAAGAGACTCTTTAAGTTAACATTTTAATTTAGAGAGTGGGTTTGACTCTCCAAATTTGGAAAGTTAAACTCACTCTCTATAATTAAATGCATTCAAAGTGTTTCAATTTTCAATGTATGAAAACAATAAAATAATTTAAAGAAAAGCTAGTTAAAATAAAATATAAACAAAAATAATAAATATTTTTTGGAAGTAGTAAAATTAAGTGTTAAATATAAAGAGNCAAAGTGTTTCAATTTTCAATGTATGAAAACAATAAAATAATTTAAAGAAAAGCTAGTTAAAATAAAATATAAACAAAAATAATAAATATTTTTTGGAAGTAGTAAAATTAAGTGTTAAATATAAATAGATTGTTGGAGTACTTTAAAATTTTAATTCTTCAAATGATAGAATATACTCTTTAAAAATAAAAAAGTCTATTGGAGATGCTTTTAGAGAGTTAAATTCACTCTCTAAATTAAAATGTTAATTTAAAGAATCTATTGGAGCATGATTTTAAATGTTGACTCTTAAAATAGAGAGTATTTCATATTTAAAGAGTCTTTTGAAGATGATCTTATATCCATGTTATAACTCACAAATTTGAATCTAAAAATTCATTTCTCATTTTCATTTTCCTCTGAAAATCTTCTCAATTCTATCAAGTATGTATAGAAGGGTAAAAATGGATCTTCAAGTTTGAACCAACGTGGCTTTAGAATTCTAGCTCCATAGAAGTTGTATCTAGGTCATGGACAGAGACAAGTGTTATACAATTATGCCAGTCGCTACAGAAATATGAATACATCAGTGGTTTCAGGGGCGGAGCCACGTTAGGTTCAGGGTGGGCACAGGCCCACCCTGAATCTCTGGGCTAATTTTTTTTTTTTTTTAGTTATAAGTCTCAGCCCAAAAGAAAGCCCAAATTAACTTTTACAATACCCAGTGAACCGCCCAACTGCCCAGCCCAATACCATACCCAAAAATTTAAACCTCCT
>CAIGRR010507192.1:0-10324 GCA_903798365.1 Fraxinus sp. 1973-6204
GAGAGAAAATGGGTCGGCAATGGCAGGAGAGGGAGAGAGAAATGTGAAAGAAAAATGAAAGAATTAGGGTTTGAAATTGTATAAGATTAATTTAAATAGAAATTAATTTAAAAATTATTAATTAAAACCTGATTCTGATTTATGTATAATTAAAGATGATTTTGGATTTATAAAAATAATATTTTAAAAACATGTGAGGCTGTAATTTCCTCTACAAGTTATGCAGGGAGGAGGAAAGGGAAAAATAAGCACCATAGCGGATAGTAAAACATTAGGTAACTAATATTTTATTTCTTCAGCAATTAAAATTTTAAGAAATTTACATAAATACATGTCAAAATGTTCGAAAGTGATCACACTATTGACAATAACCATCTTCAATTCAAAAAAACTTTTTATTCTTTTTCAGTAAAACTTCAAGAAACCAACGTCAGAAAATAACTGGCAGAATATAGAAGGATGAAAATCTAAAACTCACTTTCTATTATGATGTTTATTATGAACCCTAGTTCTTTTTTGATAAATTCCACATAAATCAAAAAGGGAAGAAAATAATAAAATCTGAATATACAGCATCTTCTACGCATTCTCTTTGGCATATCTACTAGTCTCCACCACAACCTTAGTCCACTCATTTCCAATCCTCTCTGTATATGCCACCTGCACAAGGGATAAAGAGGTAAATTCAGAAAAACTAAAGAGAGACTGGCATTTGAGAATCCTTCATTTTAATGGTTAATTAAAACAGATTAATTTGTAGTCTACAGTATGAACATTTCAAGGATCCTAGATCAGTTTGGGAAAGAGCAGACAACTCATCCTATGTTCATGTTGGACTATGAAAAAAAATAGCATGTGAAGGTAGGATAAGATCACCTAATATATTAAGCATCAAGAACATCTCACCTAGTGCAAAGCTTATTTGTCAAAATTATTACTACCGTGCAGCCACCGCCACCATTGGAATGCCAAAGCCCCCAGAAATTTAGGCAAGTGCCTCCATTATCAACCACCACCATCATAGCACAAAAAACTACCATCACTAAAGCAAAACAACTCCCCTACAATGAGATATATCCTCACAAATCACTTCCATATTCGTACTGGCATCTTGATGAGAGAGAAGGAGATAAGCCAGGTGAGTCATTGAAACGAAAGGGGCTGAGAATAGAGACAAGATAACTGGGGTTGTATAATAAGTACATGAAAAAGTGAATGGGCTTTCTGGGACTTGAATTCATGACAGGGTGTGAAGCATCGGGATTAAAATAATGCATGAAGATTAATTGGGGTGTGATATGAGAGCGACATTGAAATATCATAGAAGATTCTTAGCAAGAAATCACTGATATTTCCATGATTTACATTATTGTCCATATGATTATATAGGGAACTCTCTGTTACTTAATAGCCAGTCTGAAGCCACGATTGGATAAAGGATGCGGGTATTGGAATATCTCCATGAAAAGAAAATCCAGAAGGATTAGCCTTCAATATCCATCTCCAGACTCGTGGACATTGGAGATATCAACAAAGTTATTAACTGCATCCCGGATATTGAAAATGGTTCTTTATCTTTGCCTCCATTATCTTTTCAAGTTTTTAGCGAAATATAAATAACAAGCCTAAATTGACTAGAGCATCATGAGCGTAGAATGTCATCATTCAAGAAGATGAAGAATCATGCATAACCGGCATGAGATTAGCCCTCTCAGTACCACAGGGAGGAAAACAGCACAAATCTCAGCTTTTCAATATTATGCCCTTGTTTGACACCCATTTTGGAGAAGAATTTGATTTGGAATAGTGATTAATGGAAGAATGTGTGGTTAAAAAGTAAGGAGAATTTTTGGGTTTATGTGTAATATTATTTTATTGATAGAATGTGTGGTTGAAATGAAGAAAGAGAAAAAAATGAGAAAGAGAATGAGAAAAAAAAAATAGATCTCAGCTTTTCAATATTATGCCCTTGTTTGACACCCATTTTGGAGAAGAATTTGATTTGGAATAGTGATTGATGAAAGAATGTGTGGTTAAAAAGTAAGGAGAATTTTTGGGTTTATGTGTAATATTATTTTATTGATTGAATGTGTGGTTGAAATGAAGAAAGAGAAAAAAATGAGAATCAGAATGAAAAATAAATGGATGCCAAACAAGGGCTATATTTGCTATGCTAAGTTACCGCAACAATCTCACATCATGAATAAGTAATAGTTTTCAGCAGCAGCATGTGCTAGCAATATAGCTTCAAAGAGGAAAGTACCTGATTAGTAACAAATCCTTTCAACATGTTAACAAAGTCGGCCTGCCTTTCGCTATCTAGCCTTTTCATGTCACTTCTATTATTTTCCTGCAATCACACTATTAACACATCAGTATTTCCCCCCCTACATCAATATGAATCAATCTACTGAACATAACCAGACAAAACTGAGTTGCGCATCAATAGCAAAAACATTGATTGACAGTAGTTTTCTCCATATTCTAATTATGCAAGGAAAAAGAATTCAACCTAATGCTCCCAGTGGTGCAAAACAAAAGAAAAAAGCAGATAGGTTTCATAAATTTCAAATAGTCATGTCATGGGAACACACATTGCTAAAATGACTACTTGAGGCTTACGCCTTAAATCCACCCTCATGCGAGACTTTTATAAAACGCCTTAAATGCAATTTGTGCGGCTTATGGCTTGATTTATTGAGGCTTATGCCTAAAGCTGAACTAAGGCGTATGCCAGTTTGTCTTGCATTTTCAGACATTTAATGGCTTTAACTTTTTGGACCATTTTTTATAACCTATAATGTTTTACGAATTATTTTTTTTTTATTTTTTTTTTTCAGTCTATACGTGAAAAGGAAATTGGATGACACATTGCAAGTGGAGGATGATGACAAAGAACGAGAAAAACTAATAATGATATGGAAGAGGTTGATAGGGCAATCAACTATGGTGATGATTCTCTTAAAGATTCTATTAAGTAGCGATAACTTTGTTACTTAACTAATTTGAGAACTTGATATGAGCCTATTTGAGTCCTACTTTTATTGAAAAATGCATTTTGAAATAGTAGATTGATGTAGGATGTTTGGTTAAAAAATAAGAAAAAATTTTGGGTTTGCGTGTAATATTATTTTATTGAAGAAAGTGTGATTGAAAGAAGGGAGAAAAATGTATTTTGGAAATAATGGGGATCAAACAAGGGCTATTTGTTATTTTATTGATCTTTTTATATTTTTGGCAAGTTAGACTTTAACTTTGTTAATTTGTCAAATTATAGACTTTCTAAGATGATTTATGGTTTATTATCAGCATTTTTTTTTAGTTTTTATATTCTTTTAGAGCCTTACGTCTTGGTACCCAACTAAACATTTTAAAACATTGGGAACACATTTTGCATCCCAGAGTAACATTCCTTCTTGTTAATTCTTATAGTGAAAACTAAAGTTCTTTCACAAATCATTCTCTTTATAAATTAAGCAGCATAATAAAGTTCTATAGCTGATCGGACATTCATATTTTTGCTCGTGTGGATAAATGATCATTAGATAAGCACTCAAGAACAAAGGATAACATATTCAGAGAATTCATGGTAACCAATATTTATAAAATAACAACACTAAATATAGTTAGATTAGTAACAATAATAGACTAAATGATTATTCTATCACTGGAAGGTGAAACAAGTCCTCTAGCTAATTCCAAGTGTTTAAAAAACGTAAAAGTAAATGCATCTTGAGCTGAATTTGTTAATTGCCAATGTAATCATTTAGCAACCAAGAAGAAATGGAATAGTCATTCAGGGTTTAAGATACTCGAGAACGATACAGACGAACACAAGGTAAATAGTAGCCAAATAGCATTCACCAAAGAAAATGATATGTCCAAAGAATCTAGTCCAAGTTTCTGTCAGCTATAGTCTGATATTTCATACCTTGATTCGTTCATAATCTCTAATTGCAAGGCTTTTAGCATCCTCTGTGACCCTAATGGATTCTTTTAGCTCTTCTAATTTGTGAGTCCTAGAGTTGTCGCCAGCAAAAGTTTTGGATGATGCAGATTCGTGTTTTGAATTCAAGGAAGACAGTTCTGATGTAAGAGTTTGTATTGTCAACAAAGCACTAGAACGATCAGAGAATGCACTATGTACAGCTAAAATCTGCCCCATATAATCATGCAGTGTATCCTGAAACACACAAAGTAATCTGTTAGCATGTTAGTGAAAGGAGTAACTTCTTCCATAAATGTAAAAGCCAAAGTTTTAAAGATTATCGCCAGAATCTAGAAATAAGTTTTAACCCTTTACACAATAAACATTTCATTAAAAGTACAGAAAAACTGCGATTCCTTGTCTTTATTTCTTCTTGAGCAAAACAATATGCTAGAATATAGAAACAAATTGTAACTTTTGTACTAATGACATACATTATTTGGTTTTATGAACCCCCACCCCCACCCCCACCCCCTCCATTTGGTTATTTGTTGGGTGAAACAATGAGTACACAACAGCACTCTTGTGGCAGATTACTATTATGGGAGAAGGATCAAGCTAAGAAAATCAACACATTTACAAACAAACATGTAACGACGAGCCAATTTAATGGGGGAAAGGCCAGTATATTATAGACAAACAACCAACGCGTTGGTGGGAATATAATCTGGGACATCTGAGTCCCAAGGACTGGCTCACCTTCACCACAAAGCTAGCCCTAACTGGAAGTTTGATAAACTGTAACAGTTCAACTTATCACACAATAACGACCCACAACAACGATGCAGCACTTACCAAATGCTTCATGGTCTGTGCATTTAATGCTCGATACAATCTGCCTGCTTTGATAGCTGCAGTTGCAACATTTTTCATGTCAGCAGCCCTCGCTCTTTGAGTATTCAATATGGCATGTTCATTCTCAAACTTAGTCAACTTAATAAATGCTAGTCCCAATTCTCCCATTGTATCCCCCATATCTTGCTGTGCTTTAACCAGTGACTCCGCCTAACAGTTTAAAAAAACCAATTAAGCTTCCAAGCGCAATGCCATAATTTTTTTTTAAGAATTCAAAATCGAATTTATCAGCAGATTAGCTATGGTAACATTTGGCATTCAGAGCGCAAGTATGCATGAATAACAATATAGAACATGCATGATAATAGTACTGGAATCAGTGGCAGAAAGTTGATGAAACCTGTTTAGAAACATTAGTAAGTTGCTGCTCGAGACTATGTAACTTCTCCTTCTTCTCCAAGAATTCTTTATCCTCCTCCTCCATTGGAGGCCTTGACCTACCCCAATCATAGACAACTGACTGCTTCAACTCCTTAAACAGCCTCAGAAAATCCCTTCTGCCCTTGGCTGGCTCCACAGCATCCTGTGACTCAACTACACTCCTTGACTCCCCCAGCAGCTGCTTTGGCAGCCTCACCACCCCATGAAGCACCTTTGATGCCACATCAGTTCTTGCTGACAGAGGCATCCTCCCCTCCACTGTTAGAAACTCCTTTAACTCATCGCTCTTCTTAATCACAGGGTGCATTGCAAGCCTCCTCAAGTACTTCTCCAATGCAACTCTCCTCTGTTCCACAAACTCTTGCTTTTGCATCACCTGGCTCTCCACTACACTTTTATCAGGCCGTAGCGGAACAAAATATCCTCTATAGCCTTCACCCAGGCGATCAGAAAGCGTAACAACATCCCTAAACCGCCTCCGGACTCTAAAATCCGAGTCTCCATACTCCTGAATATTCGTATTAGTCGTGATCAAATACGTAACATAACTGTTGCCACCCCGAACAATTGAGTTAGAGGATTCAACCTCTTTTGTTGGATCAGAAACCGTGATTCTCAAATACTCCGAGCCTTCCAGCTGGGACCTTGGCGAAACCCTTAATTCGTCGTGTATTTCACCGCTCCCACCGGCTCCGTCGGAGGAGGAGACAGTGGGACTATCCTCAAGGGGACTGATAATGACATCAGCGTAGGAAAGGGATTCCGGGATGGAATCGTGAGAGGGAAATAACAGCGGATCCGACACTGTATGGGTGGTGGCAATGGACGGCGGGGTCAACAGAGGGTGACCGGAGGAGGACAGCGTGGTCATTGCACTGCGGTAACTGGAATATGATATGGAGCTCGAAACATCGTACTTGCTGCCATCGTCTTCGTCGAGAATTGGGGTTTCTATCTGTTCTCTGCTTGAGCGATTGTTCTCTGAACCCATCATTTTTTTTCAATAATTTTCGTATTTATTTGTGATTACTGAAACAATCAAAAATGGATAAAATAATTAGGAAAAGGGGAAGTTTCAGCTCTTCTTAATTAAATAATCAGTAAAAGAAACGGTTAAATTTGAAGCCAAGTTAAATCTAGGGTTTATGTTCAGAAAGGGGTGGAGATGAGAGGAAAGTTGGTTAAGAATATTGTCTTTATAGTTATCATTAGGAATGAAATTTCAACATTTTGGTCAAGAACCGTGATGACTTTCATTTCGTGTCTATATAAATAACATTATTTTTCCTCAAATTTGCAATGATAAAAAAGAATAGTTTATGCTCCTAGAATTGTTCTCATTTTGCATCGAATAGCTTATTGAGTTTGAGCAAGAGGTATTTATAATTTTAAATATTTCCTCTTTCAAAATATATGTCATTGTGGAATTTATGAAAGTTTATTTTTTGTACGTGATGTTTAACTATATTTTATTTATTGGACAAATCTTATTCGGGTCCTACTTGTAGTAGATTTAACAATGTGGAAATTAGAAGAAACCCTACTTTTCAAGATTCATATTCAAAAATCAGGTGGGAAATTTAACCTTTCAAAAATCAGATGTTTTAATTAATATATTATTAAATTCAATTAACTTAGAAATCAACCCTACTTTCCTCCACCCATCTCATTTCTCCCAAACCCGTTCTCTCCCTACCTTTCCTCTCTCTCCCTGCTCTCCTCTCTCTTGTCGCCGTCACGATGATTGTAGCGGTGTTCGTAAACGGTGCGACGATGATGGACTGGTGGTGGCTGAAAATGGTGGTCGCAGTGATGATGGCGTCGATTTGAAGCAGCAACCGCCACAACCATTGCCGCGATTGTTCTTCCTCTATGTTTACACCCTACCCCATCCCGATTTTAAAACCCTAATTTCTCGTTCTTTTTTTTTTTGTGTTTATGAAGCTAATCCATTTTTCTGTTCACGGCGAGCATATATAAATGAATCAATCTGCTTGGGGCTGAATCTAGGGTCTCTACTTTTACATTTTGTGTTTTGCCACTTTAAATTTGGTAACTGGTGGTGTGGTGATTGACGATGGTGTGGTGTGGTGATCAACGGTTCGGTGGTCAAAGTGTGCAGTTGCAGATGAGGTGGTGATGCGCGTATAGAGGTGTGCGGTGCGGTGGTGAGCGTAGGCCAAGTGTTGATGATGATGGTGGTATGCTTGCAGTACCGTGTGCGGTGGTCGCTCAGCCGTGCACGGTGTTGTACTCCAGATCTGAGTGGCGATGCATTTTTCCTTTCTTATTTTTTATTTTTTATTGTGGGTTGTGGTAGAGGCGCCGATGGTGTTGATGGTGGTGGCATCGCGCTGTTAGTGGTGAGTTGTCGACTGTGGTAGTGTACAGTATTTGTGACCAATAAATTGGTTAATTGTAACCGTAAAATACACTGTGACTTGTGATCGAAAAATAATACGCGACATATTATTTTAATAAGTTATGACCTATAAAATATGTGATTTGTAACCGAAAATAATGCGTGATCAATTAATTTGAGAATGTCACCAATAAAATAAATTAGTTTTGACCAATAAAATTTTCGATTCGTCATCGATGAATAATATGTAACCTAAAAATTGTGACTGTGACTCACAATTTATTAAGTTATAATCGAGTTGTGACCAATAAAAATTTTGATTTTTGATCGATGAATCTGTGACATAAGACTTTCTATTCGTGATCGAGAAATAACATGTGACCTATAAAATTCTTGATTTGTAACCAAAAAATCAGTTGTGACCAATATGAGTTGTTAAGGTCACAGATTTGAGTTCACAAGTCACAGTCATTTTTTATAGGTCACAAATCAATATTAATAGGTCACATGTGTTTGTAGAGTCACGGTTCAAAAATACAGGTTACATTTATTGGAATAGTCGTCGGAACGATCATCGGAATAGTCGCCGAAATCGAAAAAGTCGCCTATAGTGTATGTATATGTCAAATATTTGATTTTAGAAATTTGAAAATTGTTTTCTTATTTTTGAAATAGTATATAGTAAAAATAGGAGAAATGAATTTTTCCCTTTAACAATTTTTCTTACAAATAACCCCATGCTTGGTTTTGATTAAAAAANAATCGAAAAAGTCGCCTATAGTGTATGTATATGTCAAATATTTGATTTTAGAAATTTGAAAATTGTTTTCTTATTTTTGAAATAGTATATAGTAAAAATAGGAGAAATGAATTTTTCCCTTTAACAATTTTTCTTACAAATAACCCCATGCTTGGTTTTGATTAAAAAAAAAAAAAAGATTTATAGTAGATTTTGATAAAAGCTGATGAAATATGTGATTGAAAAGTTGATAAAACTTGTGAATCTCACGAAATATCTGATTAAATTAATTATTGACTTTGACTTAGATTTCTATCAATTTTTAGATAAATCAAACATGGACTAAATTGCTAGGTACATTACTCATTCAAGTGACGAAAATACTATTTTTTAAGTTTATTTACTTAGCAAGAAATAATGCTCGAGGAAACATACATCAACAAAAATCTAGCAATTTAATATGACATGGCATTACAACTTATCAAGAACGATAAATGCACTTAAATTGAATCTAAATAAAAAATAAAATAACGTAATGGATACTGAATTTCGATTACTTAAGATAATGTTAAATTTTGTGATCCAAATTAGGTGGAATATTTTGAGAAAATATTTCTTTAATAAAATATTATTTTCTTTTATTTCATGTGTTTTATTGAAAAAATATTATTTCCTTTATTTTACGTGATTTTTTTTTATTTTGTTTTCATCTGCATGATATTTCTAGGCCATATAAATAGTAGACTCTTCATTCAGTTTAGTAGATTGTAGAAGTGCTGAAAGTTGTATTTTCTCTCCATGGTTGTCATTAATAAAATATTCGGTTCCTCTGCCAATTCTTGTTTGCTTTTTTTTTTTTAAATCTTGTTCTTGTTTATTAGTTTGTGCGATCTATACTTCATATCACCTCCTCAAATTCCTAATAAGTGGTATCAGAGCCGAGGTTCAGATTTTGTTCCATAGGAAATTTGGAAGGACGAGCTCTAGTTAGGCTTGAATATTGTAGTACATCAAGTGCATATTTGCGTTGTGAAATAGAAAATCCAGCAGAAGATCGAGCGATTTCCAATCCTAGAAAATACCTTATAGTGCCAAGATCTTTAATTTTAAAAGTTGAATGCAAATAAGCCTTAAGAGCATCAATGTAAACAAGATCAGAACTTGCAAAAATTATGTCATCAACATAATCTAGCAACACCATGAATGTAGTAGGATTCTGTAAAGTGAATAGAGTATGATCATGTTGGGATTGAGTAAAGTCATATTGCATGAGACATTGAGTAAATTTGATATTCCACCGTCGAGATGCAAAGGGGCTTTTTAAGTTTACAAAATGAATTTGAAAAAGGTGAATATTAACCACGTAGCAGACTCATAAAGACTTCCTCAGCCAATTCACCATTTAAAAAGGTATTATCGATATCGATCTGATGCACATGTCAATTTCGAGCTGCAGAGATAGCTAGTAATTTTCTCACAGTTACTAGCTTGGCAACATGTGAAAAAGTGTCTGAAAAATCTAATCCTTCGATTTGAGTATAGCCTTAGCTACTAGTCGAGCTTTATAATGTTCCACTGTCCCATCAGATAGAAATTTGACCTTATATACCCATCGACAACCAATAGATTTCTTGCCAAGAGGTAAGGTAGTCAATTCCCAAGTCTGATTCGCTTTTCCAATGCTCAAATTTTATGGCTTGGTAGTAGTGTGTAGGCTCAAAAGTAGTAGAAATTGAGAGACAAAACTTGAAAAAGAAGGTGATAACTTGCTATATTGTAGAGATGCACTAAATCATAAGGAGAACTGATCTTATTCAAGCCACCTGAACACATGGAACGAAGTTGAGTCAATGAAGAAGTAAGAAGATTGCAACGATATTGTTCAAGGTAACTAGGAGTGTTCCTGACTCTAGAAGACCTGTGAGGTACATGTGTAGAAGAGGGCACAATCGGAATGGAAGTGTCCAATTCTTAAGAGGGGAGAGATTTAGGGAACACA
>CAIGRR010507250.1:0-17792 GCA_903798365.1 Fraxinus sp. 1973-6204
GTGTTTTTATTGGATTGAAAGACTCAAAAGATGAAGAAATCAAAGAAGACTTGAACACGACGAAGAAGGTGAAGATTTCGAATAAAAAATTTTGGAAAGTAAAGACATAACATTGATTTTAGAGCCAAAGCTATGATACCTACTAATGTGAACCCACATAACAATAGTAGCTCTGAAACCATCAAAAGTTTGAATCACAATCCCAAAAAAGCTAAAATCCCGGTTCAAAGCTTGATCCAATAATTTATTGAATCAAGGAACCAAAGTTATATAGGAACTTGACCGCTTAATCTCAAAAATTATGAAACTTGCTATGAAATTGTTGAATGCCACAAAAAATTAATCTTTGATAAGTTCGAAATTCAATTCAATGAAGAACAAGAGAAAACAACCTCACTTTGTAATTAATCTCAATAATAGCATGTTGTTTACAATGAAAATAATGAGTCCTATTTATAGGAAATCCATAAAAACCTAATTAAAATGGAATTATATAAAAAAAGATAGTTAAAAAAAAAAACCATAACAAGAGTTCTACCAAAATAGACTTCCAGAAAAAACTTTGGAAAAAAAAAACGCATCCAAAAAATGAACTATGCGGTCGCAGAGCACACTTGGGTGTGGCCACATGGCAGGACTCTTTTCTTCTCGAGTTGGTTTTGAGTGTTGAATGTGACCGCATGCATATTAAACCTATGCGGCCGCATGTTCACCGAAATCTGCTCTTTTTCCTTTCCTTGAATCAATTGATTCATCTTAGTTCTTCTTCCATGCCCAAACGTGAAACTTGATGTTTTACTGGTTGTATTCAAATTCTCGGCCCATGTAACTTGAACAAGTAATCTCATGGCTTTTTTGATCTTCTTTGCTTGCGATCTTATCATTGTTCCTTCTTCCACAATCAACGAATCTTCGCTAGCATTCGTTCCATGGTTCTCATTCATAAGTGCATTTTTTTGCACTTATTCGGGCCATATTACTATTTTTTTTGTGTCATTTTAATAGTGGATTTTACTTAACTTGTTTCTAAGCAATTGAAAAAGAAAGAAGGATCAATTGACTAGTGGATGGAAGTTTTGTGACTAATATGAATTTGAGTAAAAGTTGAAGCACTAAGATCGAAGTAATTTAATGTGAAATTGTTGAAGTTTTTATAACCGGACAACCTCCCAGTTATAGGCCGCTCGACCCCACTTCAATTACAGGGGTTGTTTGATATTCCTGGGTGGCCGCCCCATTTCCTACTAGGCGTCTGCCCAGGCTAAGGCGGGAAAAAAAATTATGATTTCCTTATTTGATTACAACTCTTCTAGAAACAAATCTTAGGAATCTTTTAAAGATCTAGGGCCATCTAGAAGTAGTTACCACACATGACAACACATTCTAAGAGATTTTGGGAGCATAGAAGGAGGTAAGAAACACAAAGATCGATTTCAAGACTCGAAGATTCAATTCAAGCTTTATTTAGGTGATGTCAATTCTTCAATATTTCTTTTATTTAATTTCTCATAACATGTTAGGCTAGTTTTCTTTGTGTTAGGAGAACGATGAACCATGTAATATGAATTCTTAATCTTTAGTTTTACATACTTGACAATGAAAAAAAGTTTTTGTATATTGAATGATTTATATGATTTTCTTTTCTCCACTATTATTGTACACAATAGTTGTGTGAATGTGGTGGCCTATTTTTATTCATTCGAAAGAAAGAAAGTAGGTTCGATATATAGAAATTGTCATATGGTCTGATATGGGATATAAATATACCGCTATGCTCTATATGAATCTTTATGTTTTCATAAAAATCCATGCATTTCTGTATGTTCGCATTCGTTATAGAAATATAGGTGAGTAATATATGAGAGTAGGTTTAACATTACTCAATAAAGATTGTTTAATAAAATAAGAACATTGATTCATCAAATTTAACCGTGTTGTCAAAGTGTAGAACTAAGGTTAAAAATGATTATTGCATGGGAATTCGGGGATCTTAGAGGGTTTGTCATTTATTAAACACATTAATTTTCATTTAGTTTAATTAACTTACTCATAATTGCATAAGTAGATTATTTTAGTTATAATTTTGTCACAAACAAATACATCACATTATTCTTTTTTCGGTTAAGGTCGCGATAATTAAAATTGAACTAACCAATCTCTGTGGGACGATACTTGGACTCAAAATCCACTTTATTACTTGTTAACGAACCGTGTACTTGCGATAATTTTAATTTGAAATATATTTCATGAACAAGTTTTCAGGCGCCACTACCAAGGATTGAGTTTTAGTTTGATTTTACTAACCTCGACACTAATTCAAACATTTTTAGTTATTTATTTCCTTCCATTTTAATTTATCTTAGTGCTATTATTGTTTTGTTTTTCAGGTCTTTTATGTAAAGGTCGCTTGATGGTGAATTGATTCCAGCTGATCTAGAAATCGAACGCACCTTTCATCGTAGACAAATGGAAGCAAGAGCAGCACAACAAAAAGACTAAAAACAGCAATTAAAAATGGCTAATGAGCAAAACAATCCGATAGTTCAAGTCAACGAAGAAGAAGAAGAAGTCGTTGATGAGGAAAAAATATGCTTGTTGTGGATTCATGACACCACATATCATTCAAAGTCAATCCAACATTGTCTACGCTTTGTTTGGGAAACCTAATTTCCAGTTGAAGACCAACGTTATACATCTATTCCAAAATGGACAAAGATTTTATGGTAGAGTTGAAGAAAATCCACATACACATGTCTTTCGATTCTTGGAGATATGTCAAAATTCTTGATATCAGGGTATTTCAAATGATGCCATCAGACTGAAGTTGTTCCTATACACTTTGCGTGATAAAGTACTTGAGTGGTTAGATTCTCAACCCATCGCCAGTATCAGCACATGGAATGATCTAGCTCAAAAGTTTTGCACAAAATTCTTCCCTCCGGCCAAGATAGAAAAGTTGAAGCATGACATATCTATCTTCCGTCAAAATGAATCATATGCTTTTGATGAACTTAGAACATGTTCAAGAACATGCTTCGAAAGTGTCCTCATTATAGTATTAGCAAAGGACTCCAGGTCCAAATTTCTATTTGGGATTGCTTCCATCTTTCATAAGTATGGTGGATTCTTTGTGTAACGGTACTTTATCTGAAAAGACAATTGACGAGGCTTTGAAATTATTTGAGATAGTAGCTATTACTTCAGCCATGTGGGCTATGGAGTAAGTTGTTCAAAAGAAAGCGCGATTGTTTACGAGGTGGATCCTTACTCAACGTTATTTGTGAAAATAGATTCATTCTTTAATAAGGTGGAGAGCATATCATAGACAGCCAATGCAGCACAAGCTAAGAAGCCAAGTTGTGAAGAGTGTGAGATAGATCATAATACTACAGATTGTTGTACTCTGGTACAAAGAATGGAACAAGTGGATTTTGCACAATGGGGACAATGTCAACAGAATAATCCACATTCAAATACTTACAACTCAGGTTGGAGGAAGTACCCAAATTTCTCTTGGGACAATTAGAATCATAGTAGGCCACAGGGTCAGCTTCAGCAGTAGGAGAAGAAGTTTCAGTTAGAAGAGATGTTTGGGAAATTTATGGAAAAAAACAAATCAATATATGGAAGCTAATAATAAGTTCATGAGGAAGATTGAAACAACTCTCCAAGATTAGAGTGCTGCTATTGAAAACCTTGAAACTCAAGTGGGGCAGATAGCACTTTCTATAACTAGTAGAGCACCAGGTTCATTACCTAACAATACAGAAATCAACCTTAAAGAACATGCCAAAACAATAACAACGAAAAGCGGGATGCAATTATCAAAAATGTCAAGAGGCCGATTGCGAGTAAGGAAACATTACATTCTTCAGATGAGGAACAGGCTGAACAGACAATAAAAGCATCTGCTAAAGAGAGTTCAAATATACCATGTGTTAAGGCAACCATTCCTATCAATCCTTACTAGCCTCATATTCTATTTCCACAGGTTGAAAAACGACAAATTGGATCAACTGTACACAAAATTTCTTGAGGTCTTCAAGAAACTTTACATCAACATTCCATTTGCCGATGCACTCGTCCAAATGTCTAGTTACGCCAAATTCCTAAAGTATATCCTATCCAACAAATGAAAAGTGGAGGAATATGAAATGATAATGTTGATTGAGGAGTGTAGTGCCAGAATTCAGAAAAAGCTACCTCCAAAGTTAAAAGACCCAGGGAGTTTTATTGTACCCCGTACAATTGGAGATTGTTATTTTGATAAAGCGTTATGCGATTTAGGCGCGAGTATTAATTTGATGCCATTTTTTATTTTTAGGAAACTCGAATTGGATAAGGCTAAAGCAATGATAGTAACTCTTCAACTAGCTGATTGATCTCTTACTCATCCAAGAGAAGTGATTGAAGACGTATTGATTAAAGTGGAAGAAATCATCTTCCCAGTGGATTTTCACATTCTTGACATGGAGGAAGACAAGGATGTTCCACTCATATTGTGCCAACCATTCTTAGCTATAAGAAGAGCTCTTATTGATATTCAGAAAGGTCAACTGATTTTGAGACTTGGAGAGCAGATTTCTTTAAATGTCTTCAAAGTCATTAAATTTCCTACTGAGTTAGACCGCTATTTTAAGATAGATGTAATTGAGAAGGTGGTACAAGACATATTTCTGATACATAACCCGTATGATACATATGAGGCATGCATTATACATCCTTAATCTACTCACACTGATTCTCTTGAGATCGAGGCATGTGTAAGGTTTCTGGAGACCAATCCACCATACACGAGTAAAATGCCACTTTAAGGAGTTGGAAATCGATCCTCTTGAGCCACTACCATCCATTCAGCAACCTCCTAAATTGGAACTCAAGCAATTAAAACTTTATCTCCTATATGCTTACTTGGGAGAGTCCTCTATACTCCCTGCAATTATTTCAAATTCAGCCAGAAAGATAGAGGAAGATAGGCTATTTCGGGTACTCAGAGATAATAGGACAGCCATTGGGTGGTCTATTGCAGACATTAAAGGAATCAGCTCTTTATTGTGTATGTATAAGATTGTCATAGAGGAGAATTTTGGACCAAGTGTAGATGGTCAGCGGAGGCTAAATTCAAACATGAAAGAGGTAGTCAGATCAGAGGTATTGAAACTCCTTGATGCAAGTATCATCTATCCAATATCAGACAGTTCATGGATCAGCCCATTTCAGGTTGAACCGAAGAAGGGTGGTATTACGGTAGTGTAGAATGAAGGGAACAAATTAATTCCCATCAAAACTATTACATGATGGAGAGTTTGCATTGATTATCACAAACTCAATGCTGCTACTTGGAAGGATCACTTTCTCCTTTCATTTATCTATCAGATGATAGAAAGACTGGTGGGGGCATTTTCACTACTGCTTCCTTGACAGATATTCATGATATATTCAATTCCCAGTAGCACCCAATGATCAGGAGAAAACTATATTTACTTTTCCCTATGGTACATTTGTTTACTATAGGATGTCATTTTGTTTGTATAATGCTCCTGCTACCTTTCAGTATTGTATGATAGCGATCTTTTCTGATATGGTAGAGAAATTCATAGAAATATTCATGGATGACTTCTCGATTTTTGGATCTTCTTTTAATGAATGTTTAGAGCATCTAAGCTTGGTATTACAGCGATGCAAAGAGAAAAAACATGGTATTAAATTGGGAAAAATGTCACTTCATGGTACATAAGAGCATTGTGTTGGGACATCGCATTTAGGTTATCGAGAAATTACCACTACCTACATCAGTTAAGGGTGTTCACAGTTTCCTTGGGCATGCTGCTGGGTTCTATCACGAAGCCTCTGTACGACTTGCCAGCTAAGGATGTCTCTTTTGATTTCTCTGCAAAGTGTTTATTGGCTTTCAACACTTTAAAAGAGAAGCTAACCTCTGCACCAGTGATCATTTCATCGGATTGGAGTTTGCCACTCGAATTAATGTGTGATGCGAGTGATTACATCATGTGGGCCATATTAGGACAGCGTTAGAATAAAATATTCCATGTGATCTACTCTGCAAGTAAAACCTTGAACGACGCACAAATCAAATATGCCACCATTGAGAAGAAACTTCTAGTTGCGGTCTATGACTTTGATAAATTTCGATCCTATCTTGTTGGATCAAAGGTCATGGTCTACACTGATCACGTTACCTTAAAGTACTTGATGACAAAGAAAGATGCCAAATCAAGACTCTTCTATTGGGTATTACATCCACTGGAGATTAGGGACAAGAAGGGAAGTGAAAATCTGGTAGCTAATCACTTATCTCGACTTGAGCTTGGAGAGCAGAAGGAGTTAGTAGAGACAAATGAAATCTTTTCAGATTAGCAGATGTTTAGTGTGAAAGAGGTGCATTGGTATGCTAATATAGTAAATTATTTTGCCAAGTCTATCACTCTACCGGACTATTCAAATCATCAAAGAAAGAAATTCTTCACTGACTTAAAATATTATTTTTGGGAAGATCCCATTTTCTACAAGCGAGGGGCAGATCAGATTGTTCGGCGATATGTTCCTAAGGATGAAGTAGCTCGAATACTGGAGCAATGTCATTCATCTGCATATGCAAGATACTTTGGTGCATCAATGATAGCCACTAAAGTTTTACAGTCAGGGTTCTATAGGCATTCACTCTTTCGGATGCTTTTGAGTTTGTAAAGAGGTGTGACAGATTCCAGCGCATGGGATATACCTTTAGAAGAAATAAGATGCATTTGAATACCATTCTAGATGTTAAGCTTTTTGACGTGTAGGGGATTGACTTTATGGGATCATTCCCTCTGTCGTTCTCAAATCAGTATATCATAGTTGTAGTTGATTATATCTCCAAATGGGTGGAAGTAGTAGCATTGCCAAACAATGATGCGAATGTAGTGATTGAGTTTCTAAAGAAGTACATCTTCACCCGTTATGACACACCGCGAGCTATCATAAGTGATGGGGGGTAAACACTTTTGCAATCTTCAATTTGAGTCCTTGTTGGCTAAATATGGCGTCCGAAACCGTATAGCTACTCCTTATCACCTTCAAACCAGTAGGCAAGTTGAAATCCCCAATCGGGAATTAAAGCGAATACTTGAGGTAACAATGAGTTTTTCGAGAAAGGATTGTCGAAGAAGCTTGACGACACTTTGTGGGCTTACAGAACTACTTTCAAAACCCCTATTGGCATGTCTCCTTATCTCTTGGTTTTTATGGAAGCGTGCTACTTACCAGTTTAATCAGAACATTGTGCTTATTGGGCGGTCAAAAACATAAACTTTGATTTGAAAGCAACTGGTGAAAAGAGATTATTTTAGTTGAATGAAATGGACGAGTTTCAACTGGAAGCTTATGAAAACGCAAAGCTTTACAAGAAGTGCACTAAAAGGTGGCATGACATGCATATTCAAAGAAGAAAATTTGAGGTAGGGCAACAAGTCTTGTTATACAACTCAAAACTCAAGCTTTTTCCGGGCAAGTTGAGATCACGATGGTCGGGGCTATACACAATTGCTCAAATATTTCCATATGGGGCTGTTGAGATCACTTATGAAAGTAAGAGGACTTTTAAAGTTAATGGACAATGGTTGAAGCCATATTGGAGCGGTGGATTCTTGAAAGAAAAGTCTATCGTTCATCTTACAACACCAAAGTGAATCAACCACAAGTTGAGCCCTAGACTATAAATTGAGCGCTGGATGGGAGGTAACCTATTTTTTTTTCTCTAGCCCTTTCCACTCATTTTGATTAACTACTGCATTACATGTAGCGTAGGGAGTGCATTAATAATTTAGGATCATATTATGTGTTAGCATCATTAAGTCAATTTTCAAGGATTATCGTCAGCACAAGCACTAATTTATGCCTAACATGTGAAAATAATCATAAAAATCAGTTTGACACTCATCATAATTCATTAGGAATATATAGTTAAAAAAATTGTTGGTAAAATGGCCGGGTGCCCATCTTTAATAGTCAGGCGCTCCCCGGACAAGTTAAGGGCCAGCATGCCCTTAACAATTTAAACTGGGTGGCTGCCCAGTTTTACAATGGATGGTTACCTAGTGAACGAAAAAAAAAAACATATAAACCGAATTTGCAGGAGAACACGGTAGATGCCCATGAGATACTTACACGCCTCTTTCACTTGCTCGCTTCTTTTACTTCACCTTACACTCTTCTTCTACAATAATAAGACATATTCATTTGTTTAAATTGTGAATTTTCTACCTTGTACATCATCTTGGCAAAAGGAATTCAAGGTATGTTCTTAATCTCTACTACCTTCCTCTCCATTTTTTTGCGTTGTACTTTTATTCAAAATCTGAGTTGTAATTAAGGAGTATGTGATTAGATAAGGCGTGGTTTATTGGATTGTGTTGTGATGAAAAAAAAAATGGGGCTTTGATTCAAACTTTGATAACTTTCAATTTTAGGGAAAACTATGTGCCTTTAAGGTGTTTGACAATTTGCCTAAATGAGATTCTGGTGTAATTAGGGCAAATCTAGCGTTTGGATTTATTGATGCACATTTGAGATTGTTTTTTGTGTTGAGACTCTATGAAATTGCATTAGAAAACATGAAAGTACATAGACTCCAATTGGCACACTTTGGCTTGATATTGCCTAGGCACCAACCATCTTACGTCACCTACTTCATCCACCTCATGTGACCTAAACAGCCTCCATCTCACCTCAAATTTGAACATGATTTAGACCAACATATGCACTTTCATATACCTAGAGTTCATCTGGGACAAGTTCACTTTTTCTTGACTTTTTCGGTGGTGAAAATCCTTGGTCGATTTTGGGTAAAAACATGAATTTACATTTTTTATGTTCGTTTAGGGAATATGAGCTGTATTATCTTCATTTATTAGATACATATCCTATATTATGAAATTTTCTCAAGCATGACATGAGTTTTACATTTTGGCACATGAAAATTGACATAGAATTTATAATTCAGGGGTAACCACATTATCCTACTTATGTGTTTATTACCTCTTATTCTTGCATTTTCTTTTCCATATGTAGGTACAAATGCCACCAAAAAGAAAAGCCACAATCCAAGAAAAATGGACTTTCTAAGGTTAGCGAGACATCAACCCGTCGTAAGAGGGCAAGCACAAATCTTGATGATGGGGATATACCATGGTTCTTTAATAAGAATCGTGAAAATCTTGAATGGAATTGGAAGCATAAAAAGTTCTACCAAGAGAGGCGAGTTGTAATTGATGATTTTCAGGGAAGTTTATTAGAAAGGATTGTTCACTGCTGTGGTTGGAGCAAAGTTGTTGGAACTCCTCATGCAACTTAGGCCTTAGTAAGGGAGTTTTTCGCCAACTTCAATACTTAAACTAATACTTTAGAGTCATCACATATGAACTAAACATGGGTAAGATGCAATTTGATTCGACTCAACTCGACGGTGAATGACAATATTACGAGCTAACCGCACTGATAATAGAGCTACTACCTATTGAGCTCGATATGGCATTGGTTGCTTGATTCCGATACTGTAGAAGTGACACACAGCCACTTCGTACAGATCGGTTCCTGAATAATCACTTAACCTTGGAGTTGATACTCCTTCATATATAACCTAACAGAGTTAGTTTAATGAAGAAAGGGCTCACATACTTTATCATCTGGCATATGGGCACAAAATTGATTTGGGATCCCACCTTTTCACTTTCATACGAAAGTGGCAGCATTGATCAATCCATGACGCAGTATCATGTTTCCTTGCCTTATAAGTGGGATTTGTTTGGCTGTCGGGGTTCCACTTTTTTCAAATAGGGAAATTGCTCCCCCAAATACCCCATTCAGTAGAAGGACAATTGAAGATTTTAAAGCTAAGCTTAGAGGGATATAGAGAGTATATAATCCCAAGCAAGTTCATCCCCAATCACCGAATGCTTTATATGCCGACATAGCCCTCCTGATTAGATAGCTCAGACGCTGATAGCCCAAGTGGAGTTGGATCTATTGGTAACATAACAAATATTTTGGAGGTGATGCAGTGGAGGCAAATCAACATTGAAGGAGAACTGTAGGGTTTCAGAAAAGTGATGATAGCATATAGCATGATCAAAGAACCATCAATTATGCATATGATTTTAGGTACACGAGCATATGATACGTTTTGGGAGTCGACTGGAGACAATTGATCGAAATGCCAACCAGATAGTAAGGATTGTTGAGTCCTTTAGGACCACTAGTTTATCAGGCTAGCTGAACCATGAATCTTTCCCGGGGAGTTTCTGATCCTTTACTCCTTTATTTTGTTTATGTTTGTTTTTATATTGGGGATAAGAAAATCTTTTTGTTTGGGATGGAAGTAAGTATTTGGAGAAATAGGATCTTTGTTTCTTACTTTTCAACTACTTATCGGGTTTGTATAAATAATTTAATCTAAAAAACAAAAAATAGTGTCTAGTATAGCGTTGAACGACTTGCCGCCTATGATGATATTTGTTTGAATTGAGTATAGCTTTAGCTAGAATTAGACAACATCGTATCTTATGCTTTTACTTGAGTGCTTATCCATTTTAGACTTGTTTACTTGAGCACATAGCCAACATTGACTTATCACTTATATTGGAGTATGACTTGATTATGTGGATTTAATTGTTGATGTGTTGATCTAAGTTTGAATAAAATCTTCGAATCCTTTATATAGAAACCAAAATGCTAAAAACCAGTTTGGGGTGGAAAGGTTAGTGCTTATGTTTATAGAAGTTCGATGGTTTGGAGTTCTTGGATCAGATCTTTTGTTGAAGGAGTCTAAAACGGGCACCGACAAAAGTTAAAATCCGAATCTTATATCAAAATAAAATGTGATACATCTTACACTTATCTTCGTAGCATTTATGACCGAGTTATTAGGCTTATTAGAGTATTTAAAACTTGGTGCTTTATGGTTATCTGACTTTGGAGTTATCGGCCTAAATCTCGTTACATGGGTCATTTAGAAAGTTTAATGGAAAGAAGTTTTGCACATAAGATGTCAAAAAAGAGCAAATACCAAAATATATATTCATAGTGAAAGAAAGAAAAAGGGACTTAGATTATCAAAAGTGAGTGGTGCCCGGTAAAGATTTTGAGATTTGAACTCCAGAGACAGGCGACATCGACTTTGAGAAATTCTTACCATCTCTCTTCTAAGTGTACAAGTATCTAATTATGATCACTTTGTGTGAAAAAATACATTTTAATGATTATTAGGAACCTACATCTGCGAAAAATACCTTGGGAATGGTGAAAAGAGCATAAGGAAAGATTTTGCACGAGAGGTGTGAGGAAAAACTAACCACACAAGGATTGAGATTATGATTAAATCAATAACATCCAATTGGTTGTATTCTATTATGAGTGTAAGTCCAATATAGGCTAATCACACACACACACACACACACACACACACACACACACACATACTAAGTCGAGCATCGGATAAGTAAAAAATTATTTTTGATGTTGTTTGGGTCTTTCTAAAGTGTTGTTTAAATTCGAACATGAGGTACATGGTAAGTCGTTTAACGTTGAGTTTGTTATTGGAGATTTGTTTAGGTTAGTGATATGGTTTATACCTAAGTTTTGTTGTGTTTTGTTTTGTTCGAGGACGAACAAGATTTTAGTTTGGGGGTATTTGATAAGTGCATTTTTGTGCACTTATTCGGGCCATATTACTAAGCTTTTGTGTCGTTTTAGTATTGAATTCTACTTGACTTGGATTAATTTTATCTTATTTCAGTTTTGGACATGTTTCTAAGTAATTGGAAAAGAAAGAATGATCAGTTGGCCAATGGATGAAAGATTGGGGACTAATATGCATTTGAGTAAAATTTGGACCACTAAAATCGAAGTAATTTAATGTGAAGGACAATTATGGTTTCCTTATATGATTCTAACTCTTATGGAAACAAATCTGGGAACATCTTTTAAAAACCTAGGGCCGTCCAAAAGTAGTTACCAGTATTACAACACATTCTAAGAGATTTTGGAAGGATAGGAGGCAAGAAACATGAAGATCAATTTCAAGACTCAAAGATTCAATTCAAACTTTATTTGGGTGGTGTCGATTTTTTGATATTTCTTTTTTTTTTTTCTTTCTCATAATATGTTAGGTTAGTTTTCTTTGTGTTAGGAGAATGATGAACCATATAATATGAATTTTTAATATTTAGTTTTACATACTTGACATTGAAAACATGTTTTTGGATATTGAATAATTTATATGGTTTTCTTTTCTCTGCAATTATTGTGCACAGTAATTGTGTGAAGATAAAGATGGGGAAATTAGAGAGTTTTGTAATTGCAACCGTNTAATATGAATTTTTAATATTTAGTTTTACATACTTGACATTGAAAACATGTTTTTGGATATTGAATAATTTATATGGTTTTCTTTTCTCTGCAATTATTGTGCACAGTAATTGTGTGAAGATAAAGATGGGGAAATTAGAGAGTTTTGTAATTGCAACCGTAGAGAGTGTTTATAGAGATAAATGATGGATGGAGTGCGAGTTGAGGAGGGCGTGGCGTCGTTGGAATTTCCACCACCTACAGATCCATTTGGTTGGAAAAATAAAATAACTTCAGGGATAGAGTAGAGCGAGAAATATATCATGCTGGGAAACGAAAAAACATGAGAGAGACAACGGAGGAAAGGTATGTATGTTTTAAAAAATAATAATTATAACCTGATTTTTGAAATATTTATGTAAATTTTTTAGAAGTGAATTATATTTATGTATTTTTTTTCCATAATTTTAAGTGGAACTTACAGAAATACCCTTAAAAATAATGGCCTTTTCGAAAATCATATCAAAAGTGTTTTGAAAGTAAAAAATACTGTATAAAGTTTAGTGTCACTTTTTAACGTTTTAACATGACGTATAATGTCATTTTCTCTATTTGAAAGATTAAATTATCTATGTTCCTACTGCATTAAATAGGGAAGCAATTTAATAAATGACATAAATTCAAAAAGTGATAGAAATTTAAAAAACTATAAACACTCAAAAAAGTAGAAAATAATAATCAAAACCTTAGAATAGATCCAGAGGTAAATGAATTTTCTTTTTTAAAAAAATAGTTGTCACTTTGTGTTTATGTTTCACTTTATTTTAGGAACTCAACACTTCATAAGTTGGAAATGACAAAAATTTTAAAAAGTGAAAAAATGACAGAAATTCAAGAAACTGGCAAACACTTAAAAATGACAGAATTCAAAAAAATGACAAACACTCAAAAAAGTGAGGAACACTAATCATTTATGTTTCTCTTCTATTAATTAAATATGAAACATAACTTCATTTTATTTGTCTATCATATGAATTAATGTGCTTGATCACTTTTTTTAAAAAAGTCTACTACTTTTTTTTTTGTATTCTTTTTTTAGATTCGGATAAAATTAATGTATTCATTTGTTATGAAGGTAAATGTTATTATTCTAAAGAAGCTTAAAAAGTGTCAATCATTTCACTTCTGAGCACAACTACTACTATAAAAAAATCTTAGCATTGCTGCTTTAAATTCTTGCAAGAAATAGTGCATTGTTGTTATTTGTATGCAATCCAATCAATAAAATAACAGGTGTTTCCTATCTTTTCTCATAAATTATACAACAAAGTTTTCTAGTTCAATGTATATGCGTATGTCACTATTTAGGATAACAAATTAGCTATTTTTTTCTCTTAATTCATGTTTGTGTTATCTCTTTTGGCTTATTTAAGGGCTATAATTCATCACTCTTTTGGTGAGGGTTTTGTTATCTTTCTGAAGTATTCACGACAAAAATATCTTGAATTTAAAATTGATAAACGAAGAATTGATAATAACAAGTCGAAAATGGATATAAGAAATAAACTTAATAACCATGATTTAAATTTCATAAAATTTTACATCGTATTGAAAATTTTAAACTATTTAGACCCACATGCAGAATTGCACAATTAAAAGCAACAAATCACCTTTTAATTGTTTCTAAATTGTTGGATCGAACAAGTCAATTTATTCTAAGATTGAATTATCAGGGAAACCCTAACCGGATAAAAACTTCAGACACTTTGTCAGTCAATAATTTACTATAAATCGAAACAAATTTACAATACGGCCAAGACTCGTCTACCCCATAGAACTTCTGACCTCAGTTCCTGCAGTCTCCCTTGATCCTACTAGAGGTGTGCTCCTTCAAAACAAATTCCAACTCCTGATTCATACCTTAGCCCTCCTAGACTGCGTGCTCCTGACGCCAGATCCCGACTCCTGGTACCTCACTTTAGTTATTCTGAATTTGTGCTTCTACAACAACTACCGATCCCTGGTATCGATAAATCACCGGTGGATTATATGGTTTGGTGTTTGATCATAAGATATTGTGTATTTTGATATGTGGTTTTATATGAAACAATATCGTTTGATCAACAAAATATGTTTTGGAAGAATTTATGGATCAAGTAATATGTGCTAGTTGAAACTTGGAATCAATGAATGGTTTTTGATCTTCAAAAGAATGATATATATGAAATAAATATGATTCAACACACTTTTGGATGTTCATATGGTAGGATATATATACGGAAAAGTGTTTGGGATGAAAAAGGATTGAAAAAACAAGTGTTTGAAGCAAAATAGATTTTTGAAAGTCGAGCCGTTGCTCGAGCACCAAGTCAGCGACGACGAACAACAACTGAGCAGTCGTCAGTATTTTAATTATAACTTTCTCTCCCGATATCCGATTGAGGTGATTCAAAATGTGTTGGAAAGCTAACTCAAAATGATACAATTATTCTAGAAATAGCATGTTTTTTTATGTGAAAAACGTGTTGCAAGTTGAGACTAAGAATTTGGAACATAACTTGTGCTACTCTTTGACACTCTTTAACCTTCTAATTGCATTCCCTTAATCATATGTGATATTCTTGGTCATCTTGGACTCCTTCGAGGACTATACTCCTAACCCCAATTCTTTTGTCTTTAATTATGATTTAATAACTCATATTTTGACTTTGATTACAATTCAATAAACTCCTGATATAATTCAACTAGGACTTGATTTTGACTAAAGAAATTGTCAATTACAAATTTAGAAATTGTCAATTATATAATTTGGACTTAACACATATCGATAAGGAAAAGAAATAAAATGAAAAATTAATAATCATGATTTCCCGTTCAATAATTCATGCACGATAATTTTTGACGTTTATACATCGTCCATAACATATTTATCTTGATCGCATTGCAAGCTTCTAACAAATTTTTTAATCTCTCAAAACGGATAATCGCAGCATCAAATATAGCATCAAATGAAATTTTTTTAATAATAAAAAATTTAAGAAGTGAAAAAATTTAGGAGTAATGCTATGTAGTCCCACTGGGGTTACAACTCCAGTATAGGTGACACTAAATGATATGTTAAATGAAATGTGAAATTAAACGACTTATTTAATTTCACCTATCATTTAATGGTACATTAACGCCACCTAAACCGTGTTTTTAACCCCAATGGAGATGAATAACATTACTCTTCATTATTACATCACCATCTAAACACCCAGTGGGGATGAATCCCCAGTCTATGTGTGTGTAAATGATTGGTTAAATGATAGGTGAAATTAAATGACTTATTTAATTTCACCTATCATTTAATGCCGCATTAAAACCACCTAGATTGGAGTTGTAATCCAGTGAGACTAAGTAGCATTACTCAAAGTTTATATTAGAGATAGGTTTGCTAGCCACCTATGTTTTGGATGATTTTGGCGTATTAAGAGCGTAATTAATACAGTGATTAAATGCATAATTAGTTTTAAGTGTATTATTCTAATTATTTCAATGTTTAAGGAATAGGCCCGATTTCCTCTAATTTTATATTTACGTTACAACTAGTATACAGGTTGTAATGATCCAAATTTTATAATTTAAATTGCTACCATATTTATTTATTTCAACACTACAACCAAATAGAAGAAATTCGACGAGGGCAATTTAATTAATAGAAGAAATTCATAACCAAATAAAATATATTCCAAATAAATATTAAAAGCAATGCATATCGCATTTATTAGATATATAACAAAATGTTAATTTCACTTATAAAGCATAACACAGATTTAAATTTATAACCCAATAAAATATGTCTCATACTTTTAAATAAAAAATTCTTATGAAATAAAAATTAAGAAATCCTTAGTGCTTCCTGTCTAGGCCCCCTTGGTGGAGGCTTTTTCCCCCTGCCCTGTGCAGGCTCTTTTTCTTTTCTTTTCTGGAGATTCTTTCTACGGCCGCTGTGGTCGATTAGCTCTGTAATGGATCAATCACTGGAGGGGCTATGTGAATGGTTGTCCCTCAAGGAGAGGGAAAAAGATGGCTTAGTACTGGATGAGTCCTCGGTGGAAGACATGCTCGCGAGAGGAGTAAAATGCCTCATTTTCAAATTGTTGACAGAGAAACGTTTCAACAAGGAAGCACTTAAGTCCACGATGAAGAAGGTCTGGAGGGCCTCACAGCCGGTTTCGATTCAGGACCTGAACCCTAACCTATTCATTGTCGAATTTGGGGACGAACGGGGTAAGGAGAGAGTCAAGCGGGAAGGTCCTTGGTCTTTTGACAGGCACTTAGTAGTTACGAAGGATGTTATAGGGCTGCAACAAGTCCACCAGGTTGCTCTTACGGAAGCTCTATTTTGGGTCAGAATACATGATTTACCGGTTATGGTTCGAAACGCTAATGTGGGTAAAGCTATTGGTAATGTCTTGGGAAGAGTGGTTGAGGTTGATCTGGAAGACAATGATCTTGCTGAGGGTGAATATATACGGGTCCGGGTTTGTTTGGATGTATCCAAACTGCTTCTCAGAGGCAAGAAGGTCTATGTGGGGAATTCTATCCAAATTTGGGTTCGCTTTTCATATGAAAGGATGCCTACTTTTTGTTACCTATGTGGAGTTCTTGGCCATTATCACAAAGATTGTGAGATGTGGAATTCGGAGATGTCGAAATATTCGTCACAGGAGTTCCCGTTTGGGATTTAGATGAGAGCGGGGAGTGACCATCAGGGGGCTAGGACACGGGTCTCCTTCCCCATGAAGGAAATAGAAGTGCTACCGAAATCGCCTATGGGTCCCGGAGCTAGCCCTACTCAAGGCGGTGAGAAACAAGGGGAGTCCATACCAAAGGAGGAAAAAGCGAGATTTCCGGCAGAATCAAGAATTGGGACGGAGATCCGGGATCCGTAAATTCAAATTCAATTTTCCTTAGTGGGGAAAAGCAGATCCCTAAAAAACGGTGGAGCTTATATACACTGTGGATTCAGCAAGTTCAACGATAATTGATACCCGAACTGAGTCTCCCACTCCTAGCCAGCGTGGCTTTCCTTCTATCTCTGAGGGCACGATGTTAATTGAAGACTGTTCAGTATCAGAATTGCCTGACAGACATTCTAAACAGCAGGGATCTCAACTTGTACAGCTTGTCATGAATTGTGTGAGAAGCGCCTCTTTCTCTATTATGATTAATGGAAATCCGACAGGGCATATAATTCCCTCTAGGGGTTTGCGACAAGGTGATCCCATATCTCCGTACTTATTACTCATTTGCACTGAAGGACTAATTAGCTTGCTAAAGGATGCGGAAAAAAGGAGATTGTGGTTGGAATCTGTGTTTGTAGAGGTGCTCTTGCTCTTAAATCACCTGTTATTTGTAGACGACAGCCTGATATTTTGTGGTGCCAACTGTTGGGAATCTACTTA
>CAIGRR010507332.1:0-15102 GCA_903798365.1 Fraxinus sp. 1973-6204
ACTCTTTTAAAAGAAAAAGAGAATTGTGTGCTATGGCTTAGGGGCTCAAATTCTGAAACTCGCCTCAGGCCCCGCGAAACACAGGTACGGCCCTGAGAGGGAGATTATTGGGAAAGCCTCAGGCGAAGCGTTTTACTAGCAGTTGAGCTGTTCATTGATAAAATCAATTAACAGGTTATTTATTGGCAGATTTGGGAAAAGCCGGAATTTGACCCAAGCACTCACCGTAGGGTCGTCCATTGGCTGCGGAATCGGGATTCTTGGTACTTCATTTATTGGCTGGGGATTCGGGTGTACGTCGATCTTGCCATTGTTGCCTCATCATTCTCTGTCAATTTCGAGGGCGGAACTTTCAAAACCTTCGAAAACAAGCAGGCAGTATCTACCTCGTTATTAACCCACTCTAATGGGTTTCTTGACATTCTCGATCTGATCAAAACTGCTAGGAAGATGATGTACTTCGCAAAACAAAGTGACGCAAAGTTGTATCAGAGTTGAACTACAAATCGCAAACAGAGGTTCGCACGAATCAACACTGGGATTTACCCCAGAGAAAATAAGGAATTTTTGATACTAAATTCAAAGTAAAAGAGAATGGGGGAAGGATTAAATGATTTAAAATAAGAACATGAGGGAGAGGACTAAATTGAATCACTTCAATTAACAACCAATTTGGTAGAAAAATCATAGACCATCTTCCTTCTTCGCACATGGTTGTATATATACAGTATACATATATAAAGTGGTGCTTTCCAAACCCAAAAGTAAAAGACAATTTCTAACAAATAACAACAATTATTGGAACAAAACGACACAATTTCATTTAGTACCGAATGATCGCGTTTCCATTCAAAAGTCAATTGAGTCCATTGGTTCCTTCTTCTCCTTTCTCTTGTTTGTTCTTATGCTTCTATCTGGTAGTTCTTCTTCCTCTATTTCCCGAGCTATTCTTCACATAATAAGTTGATACTCTCCTAGGTGGCTGTGATAATCTCTGAACCTCCGGCACTCAAGAATCCGGGTTCTTTACCAGTTAAATATATATTTGTTACTCACGTTTTACTCGAATTGCATGTATTCCATGTCCGGGCTTATTGTGACGTTTCCAAAATTCTGCTGCTTTCCTCCGTCAAAGAAGACGATAGGGACATCTGGCCGCGCCTTCTCCCTGTTAAGGGATATAATCCCATATCGAATAAAGATGAAAATATAGACCAATTTATAAGAGTTTGAGCTACTTCTCTTAACAATGTTGATCTTTGAAGATGTAATCTCAAATCTTAATATGGTATCAGAGTTCATTAACCTCCAACGAGTGATTCGATCCGAATAAGACTAAAAAAAAAAATTGAGCACGCGAATTTCAAAATTGATCTGCTCAAACGAGCCACCATCTTGCAGAGACATATTAAGGGATAAAATCTCATATCGAATAAAGATGAAAAATATAGATCAATTTATAAAATTTTGTACTACTCCTCTTAACAAGATTGACTTTTTAAGATAGAATATTAAATCTTAACAGAATCCAGGAAACTGACGTCAGATTCTCAAGAATTTAATTTTCTTGTAAAGAAGAAAGTGAAATAGAGTGAGTGAGTGGAAGAGAGTTGCGGGATTTAATAGAAGAGACGGTTATATGGGGCTGTTTTCAGCGGGAGGAAGGGGCTGGGTACAGTTCTTAAATTGTGAAAATTACATATGAGAGTACCGTTAATTTCTAATTTGTAATCAGTACATCTAGTTTTATAGCGAGTCCTTCATGAATAGTTCCGTTCTACTAACATACTAAAGAGTAATATTTCGACATCTTACCTCTCTCTTTATTTAAAACAAAGAAAAAAAATCTCCCTCCTCCGTCTCTCGTTGCCCGTCCAACTTTCCTTTGCAATTAATATTTCTATTGAAATTAAGATCTTGTTTATCCTCATTTTCGAAAACTCATTTTTTCTGAGACTTATTTTCAACCATATATTTCACGAGACCTACAAATTTTTTCAACTTTTTAACCATACATCGTTAACTTTTATTAAAATTTACTGAAATTTTGATTTTTAACTAAACTAAATAAAAGCTAAGTATTTACTCATTTTACTTTTCAAAAGTGAGGCATGAGATAATTTGAGACTCACCGACTATGAAATATAAAAAGTGAAGAAAGTATAAGTTAAAATCAAAAGTCGAAGATTTACATGCAACATGTTGTATAGATAGTGAGATTCGAAGACAATGACTTGGAATAAAAGCAAATGCATGGCAAGATGTCGTGGATATACAAGTAATTTGATTACAAGCCTTCTTAAATGGTCGAAATTAACAAAAGTATATATTCTCTTAAAAAGTGTATTCAAAGTCCTTTCTTCTTAATGAGAAACAGTTAGGAGACTTATAGTCAACCAACTTGAGCTGAACGAAAAGCTCGGCACTAGTTGAGTTGAACGATATTCGAAGTTTCATCGTCTTTTTTGTCTTAATGTTATTTTTCAATGGATTTTGGAAACAATCAAGACAATCTATCTTTGAAATTGATTTCTTCAAAATGACAAACTAAAGAGTAAAACCTAATCTATTCTCCAAAGAACTTGGAGAGAACACAGTGGACCAACTCATATGTTCCCTTTCAAAATTACCCAATGATCATAAAAATGAATCTTGAGGTAGTGTCGGATTGAAAAACTCCAACTTTTTTCCTATCGTAAAACTATGTACCGTATCTTATCGAACATCTTTGGTGGTGTTTCGCCTAAAAAAATTGTATTTTATCGAACACAATCCTATGTCAAACAAGGTAATAGTCAATTATTGTGTAAAGAACCCACCCAAGCGTTTAATTCGGCCGCGCAATCGTTCCGGGTCGCCTTCTGAACCAAGAAATTACCGGGTCATTCATTGCGAGGGCCATGGGGCCTACTGGCGTTCTGAACCCTACAATTTCCAAATTGTCCACGCAGGGATGATCAAAGCCCGCCATCTCGCCCTTCTGCTTTGCATTCTTGCAATCTTTACAGAAACCCTTCTTATTTTCTTTTGTGATCGCCATCATTCTTGAAGATTTTATATTCGAAACTGTGTCCAGGTTATTACCATGACCCCAAGTAAACCTTGGACGACTCACCCTTTTAGGCACCGGAGCTTTCAGAACCTCCAAAAACGAGCGGCAAACTGGCGCCGGTTCATTGCGGTGGGTATGTACGAAGTTCACCGGCCAATCGTGGGGGTGGTACTTCCCCATTAATTCATTGCCCTTGGTCATATCCCATGGATTTCTTGACATTAATTCCAATCTTTTCAAAACCACTAGAAAGATGATGTCATTCTGTGAACAAAGAAAGTCGAAGTTGATATCTTCTTTGGCGGGAACCACCAGTGGACCATCCGGTGCCGGAGAACGCGGGTTCTTTACGAGGAAAATGGATATTTGACTCGGCGATTTGCCTATCTTCTCACACACGTTTGACACGAATTGAGCGTATTTCAACCCCACGTTTATTACGACATTCCCGAAATTGATCTCCTTCTCTCCGTCGAAGAAGACCACAGGGACCTCCGGTTGCCACTCCTCCCATCCGGGGGGTACCGCCATTTTCTGGCCACACTTCCCAACTGACGTCAGATTCCCGGCAAATGATTTCAGAACTTAATTTTCTTGTAAAGAAAAAAAGTGAAATAGAGTGAGTGGAAGAGACTTGTGCGATATTTTCCGTTTTGACTTTATTAAAAAGTTACCTAAATTTTTTATAATTCCACGTAAAAAATTAATTTAAATTAAGCATACATAATTAGTTACTCATTTATTGATCCCATATCACTTGAGATTCATTATTATTCATCCTAAAAAATTACTAATAATTTTACACGAACATGCCCTTAGTACAGCATAATCTCGATAATTTAATATTCAATAAATTATAACCTCGGTTGAAAAATAATTTTGATTGGTCAATGACCTGATGATAATACATTAAATTAATAATGTGCTAAGAGGTTCAGGAGTGACTCTCTCTCATATTACAACAAATAATTATTCAACGATGACAGAGTTCATATCATATTCAACTTCACAATCTTGCTCATTTTTCATGATATTCTCAATTATATCCTCATACATCAACGTCTTGAAATATGGAATATATTAATTTATTGATGTTTAATTTTCACTAAATTAATTGATTTTTCTTGATCCCAAGACTATTAATTTACAAATTCTTAAAAGACTTTTAAATGTTCAAAGAGATCGAAATCGTTTACTATGGAATAAAGAATTTAAAAGATGTATTTATAAAAAAAGTTAAATATTTCCAAGCTACGTTTTGTATGGATCAATTAGGCTGCTTTGCCAGGCCCCTCTCTCACATGAGGCGGGTCCCCTCCCTCTATTTGTGAGTATACGGTGAACTCCTACCTGGTAGTGAAGCATGATTCTTGTATGGATAGATGGTCATTGTAATTTCTTCTCATATATGAGATATGTATAAATGGAGTTACCGTTGGACTCGGTCCCTCGGAGATCATGCCTTTTGGTAAATGAATTGGATACAAGGAAAGGTGTCGCGGATATACAAGTTTTTTGATTAAAATTCCTTATTACTTTCTATCACTTGAAATAAATGTTGTTTTAAGGTCCAAAAAAACATCATTCTATAAGGTTTTACGAGCAAAATATGACGACAGATTAAACATAAAATAGCGCATACGACAGAATCCAGTGGTACAATTAAAATGCTAGCTAGCTGCCATCAACAAATTGAGAAGGCAGCGTAAAACTACTACTAATCTAACAATAAACCTTTTCTCACTGACCCAAATTCATCAATCTTAGTAAAGAAGACGTGCTAATTGGCAGCAGCTGGTGGTAGAGGTAGCAGACTTGGTTGAGCAACTGGAAACATACCTGTCGCTATTCTCCTCGACAGATCCTCCACAGATACTTTTAGTACATCCCTCCTCATGCCAATGTCAGCAGAATAGCGACTGGCGCAATAAGCTCCGATTGCTGTTGCTGCCATCCCATAAACATTACCGGTGACAAAACGAAGTGGTGTAGACAAGATAGCCGCAAGGGGGCCACCTATGATAGATACAGCCTGTCCACTTCGCCCCATCGTATTTTGATCCAATACAAGCAATCCCGTCTTGCAGTAAATAGCAAAATCTTCGCATTTATTCTTAAATACATTATAGCACCCGAACCCATTGTCGAGCAGGTACTTTGCTCTATGAATAACATCATCATCAGGATCTGAGACTGCAAGGGTACAAGTTCCTCCACGTGCTTTTGCAAGGAATATAGCAGGACTTACAGCATACTCGAAGCAATACAGAATACCACCAGCAAGGAAGCAGTTCAAACATGATGATACCACTCCATGACATTCAGATTCTTCTGCTGGAACACAGGTGGGACAAGGTGCATGAGATCGATTTGGTCCAGAGCTTACTAGAAGGAGATCGAGCACAGTCCCTGTTCCTACTTCTTGGCCACGTCTTGTGAAATGTATAACTTTATCATCCCCAACATAGATACCTGTTTGCACCAATACGACTAGATGTTTAAGTGAAGTAATTTGAAAAAAGTCTTATCAGGATATCAGGAAACAAATTCAATGCCCCAAAATATCAATAATGATGTAATGTTCAACTGAGAAGGATTGGCAGTACAAGCTCTTGGTATTGTTGAGAATTATAAACCTTAATGCTAGTCCACCGAGAGCAATCAACTTGAAGAAATAAAAAAAATCAAGAACATGCAAGATTTATAGAGATTTGCCTCAATGTGAGACTACATCCTTTCTCGGCGCTACAGTAATTCGCCTCAATGTGAGAGTACCTCTCTTTCTCTCTTTTTGATGATAATAATAAAGCCTAAGTACAATTTTCTATTTATAAGGTAAATTAGGGCAGAATAGAACTATATAAGGACTNAGAGATTTGCCTCAATGTGAGACTATATCCTTTCTCGACGCTACAGTAATTCGCCTCAATGTGAGAGTACCTCTCTTTCTCTCTTTTTGATGATAATAATAAAGCCTAAGTACAATTTTCTATTTATAAGGTAAATTAAGGCAGAATAGAACTATATAAGGACTCCAATTCCTTAATAGAATTTTACAAGAATACAAATACCTAAACAGTCCTTAAATTATGTCTTTGTCCAAATAGCACAAACACTAACAAAAGGGAAGTATGAAATTTTATGGATGCAGAAATATGGTCGAGAATGGCTCAAGCTGAATTGTATGATAAACACACAGATAAGTACCCAAACAAAGTCACCAAGTCCATAAATCCCACATGCTAAGAGGAAAAACTGAACGCTTACAAGGAAATCATTCTCAATCTCTCCACTGGCAGGAGATATTTCTTCCAACAGGAAAACCAGGAAAACAAGGAAGTTTTCATTTAGAGATTAAAAAAAAATAAAAATGAGTAGCTAAACAGATGCCTAAATATTTTTTACACTAAGAAATAAGATATTTTGGGAGAGAACAGTTTTTTGCTTGGACTATTCAGTTGTAGAATTGATGCTGTATTTACTAGTAGCAAGTAGCAAAACCCACCAAGTTCTTTTCCTTTCTCCAAATATAGACACATGACAACTTAAAAGATACTCCCTCCATCCCAAAAAGATAAGAGATTTGCCTCAATGTGAGACTACATCCTTTCTCGGCGCTACAGTAATTCGCCTCAATGTGAGAGTACCTCTCTTTCTCTCTTTTTGATGATAATAATAAAGCCTAAGTACAATTTTCTATTTATAAGGTAAATTAGGGCAGAATAGAACTATATAAGGACTCCAATTCCTTAATAGAATTTTACAAGAATACAAATACCTAAACAGTCCTTAAATTAAGTCTTTGTCCAAATAGCACAAACACTAACAAAAGGGAAGTATGAAATTTTATGGATGCAGAAATATGTCGAGAATGGCTCAAGCTGAATTGTATGATAAACACACAGATAAGTACCCAAACAAAGTCACCAAGTCCATAAATCCCACATACTAAGAGGAAAAACTGAACGCTTACAAGGAAATCATTCTCAATCTCTCCACTGGCAGGAGATATTTCTTCCAACAGGAAAACCAGGAAAACAAGGAAGTTTTCATTTACAGATAAAAAATGAGTAGCTAAACAGATGCCTAAATATTTTTTACACTAAGAAATAAGATATTTTGGGAGAGAACAACAGTTTTTTGCTTGGACTATTCAGTTGTAGAATTGATGCTGTATTTACTAGTAGCAAGTAGCAAAACCCACCAAGTTCTTTTCCTTTCTCCAAATATAGACACATGACAACTTAAAAGATATATTTACATGGACACAGCACAAAATTTTCTGTAATCTACATCGAACATCAAAGTACTAAAACTTTACATTGAGGGAAAGAGAGTTTAACAATGAAAGGCGCAGCAATTTTTGGTAATCTACACACAGATTACAGATATCAAGGCAGATGCAGATGAAGCAATGGTGCAAAAGAGAACGTAGCTTGGTCCATCAAAGGTTAAAACATAAAAGGGGATACCGTCGATGGGGAAAGGGACCGAGAGGTGGTGACCATTCTCAAGAACCATAATACTCTAACTATACTAACTATCATTTCTTAATCTGTGTGAAAATAACTATAGGACTATCTTTTTGGGACGGAGGGAGTATATTCACATGGACACAGCACAAAATTTTCTGTAATCTACATCGAACATCAAAGTACTAAAACTTTACATTGAGGGAAAGAGAGTTTAACAATGAAAGGTGCAGCAATTTTTGGTAATCTACACAGAGATTACAGATATCAAGGCAGATGCAGATGAAGCAATGGTGCAAAAGAGAACGTAGCTTGGTCCATCAAAGGTTAAAACATAAAAGGGGATACCGTCGATGGGGAAAGGGACCGAGAGGTGGTGACCATTCTCAAGAACCAAAAAGATATCTAAACTTTCCAACCAATCTATCTGAATGCTCTGCTGACATAATAAATTCAAGCACTTGTGCCAAGACAAATAACACTCCTAGTTCAATTCCCCACATGACAAATTATCAACTCAGTGGTAAACTTCCTTTGATCATCACCCTCCCCAGCGCAATTAATGCTCCAAACTTCTTAGATTATCCAATTACTAAAAATTCCCGTTTGTCAAAATATAAAAATTTAAAAACTGATCTGAAGGAAGTAAAATTCAAAGAAATAGAGACTAGAAAACATCAAAGAAAACCTAAAAACAAATATCATTTAACTTTTGCGAACAATTTAAATATTATAGCAAAGCTCAGAACAAAAATTGTGTTACTCCCAATTTTGCATTCAGATCTAATTAAACAACCACATATTTGTACTTCATGTAATTCAACAAAGTACTGCGATAATATTAAAAAAGAAAAAGAAAAAATAGCACGAACCATGATGTGCATAAATATAAGCGGCACGCCAGGAATAGATGTGATCACCCGGTTTGAGGCTGCTCCTTTCAACTCTGTTTGTTTAATTGGCAAGAAACCAACAAAAGCAGCATTTTTACACGGATTAATATATAAAAAAGCCAAAAAAAAAAAATTGTTTAATTGCAATTTTAGTACCTGTTTGAGAGAAGCCCCATTTTCTGTGTTGATTTTGCTTCTGCTAAGTTAGGATAAAAAGTAGCAGTAGTGGAAATTTATAAGAATAACTCCTTTGCGGCCTCTAAATGCAATTTAAGGAATTGAATGAAGTATTGGAAATCACAAAAGCTCAGTTATTTTGTAAATGTTGTTTCTTCGTCGTTAAGGAAATGAATGGAGATAGGGGTGGCGGTGGCGGTGGCAGTTTGTTTGCACGTGTGATGACGTCTGCATGACGAATTTGTTTAGGATCAAGTCGGTGTGAGAATTCAATCATGCTACCTGTCGCACGTGATATTATATTATTGGATTTTTTTAAATGCGATTAAATTTTCTATCAAATCATCTTCTGTCACTTCATACTATATCAAGCATCTGTTAAAGTTTTCTGACAAAGAACCAAAACTCGTGAGAATTTAAATGATAGTATCACTTACACCCTGTTTGAGCCCCATTGTTCTTTTTGTTAAGAATGTATTTTAGAATAGTAAATTGATGTAGTATGCGTAATTAAAAAATAAGAAAAAATTTTAAATTTACGTGTAATATTATTTTATTAAAAAATGTGTAGTTGAAAAGGAGAAAGATAAAAATGTATTTTGAAAAAAAATGGAGATCAAACAAGGCTTCATTTAGTCTTTGGCCCCATAATTCTTCATTAAATTGTAATTTATTTTTTTCTCTCCTATTATTAATCACACATTATCCAATAAAATAATATTATATGTAAATTCAAAAACTTTTTTTTTTTTTTTTAAAACCATACAATCTCCAAAAATTACTATTCCTTTTATTATAATGGAGGTCAAACATGCGCTTAATATCTTAAAAGAATAATGTTATTTGCAGTCATTCACCACAGTCGTCCTATTTGACATATATGTGTCGATTAATGATTTGATATATGAGAGAATAAAAAAATTATCAAATTCATGTATCAAATCACTAACTGTCACACGTATGTTACGTAGGACGACTACGGTAGAGAGCGATTACAAATAGTATTATTCCATTTTAAATGTCCTTATAATTTGAGGATTGAAAAAAATATAATATATGTTTGTTCAATCATTTTGAAATCTATGTAAAGTTAGGGCTTGGTTTTTAAAGTTATTTTTTTGTTAAAAATATCAAACTTTATTTTGGATCATATATTTCATTACGTTCACAATTATTAACCTCACATCTCCAGGAATTCACCAACTTTTATCAATTTTATTTGCTAAAAATTCTCATCAAAGAGGCACTTAATTTATAATGCCCTTGTTTGATTTGACTAAAAATTAGATTTTGAGTAAATTTTAATAAAAGCCAATGAAACGTGTGGCTAAAAAGTTAATAAAAATTGTAAATTCTATTGATTAAAAGTGAATATAGGAAAAAATAAGTTTTTAAAAATTGGGGCCAAACATAAACAAAGATTGCATTTAATAGGTAACCAGTTTCAATTATACTTCTAAGATTATTCAAGTCATATTTATTGAAAAAAAAAAAAAAACAAACTGAACAAACAAGAACATAGTTGGAATTTATAAAAAATTTATTCTTTACATTTAAATATGCTCACATTGTTTTCGAGTATGAATTCGTGTTAATGTTAAAAAAATTCTTTCTACAATGCATCTCATTCTCTTCCTTCCCCCTTTTAATTCCGTTTTCAAGAGGAATTAACCATCGTGAGGAGAAAAATTCAGCAACATATTCAGCAAGACTCCTTATGATCAATGCGGCCAAAGAATTAGAAATGAAAAAAAAAAACACTTAGTCGTAAATTAACAGACATTATTGTAGGATGTTTCAAATTTATTATTCTTGTTCCTGAGCATGTTCTTCAAAAAAACATGTAAATACCAGTATATAGCTCAGTTCTATGTTTGCTGTAGTACCATCAAGAGAAAGTCAAGCTCGAGGAAGTTAGGTAGTGCTCTATTGCCCAGCTGTAAGCACTCTGTCTTAGAGCTGATTAATCTCGCCTTGTCAGCTTTTGCATGAAGACAATTTCTAGACGTGTCCAACACCATGTACCAAATATATAGGAATCAAAGCCATCGGATTGGAAGTTAATGTCGATAGGTAAATGTAGTAAAAGAAGGGGGGATGTTTTCAATCGCAGCTCACTCAATTTCGAATCTGAACACTTTGTTCCATAGGCTTTATTAATGTCTTCCGCCCCCAGAATGTGAAATTTCTTATGTGCAGGCATGCAGCTGCTGACAGAAACCAAGAGGAGTTCAAGTTAATTGTGAGTTTTTGAATGGAGAAGAGTTTTTCTTCTGTAGATACTACTGGAAAAAAAAAATGTGATACAAATGTGCAAAGAATTCTATATTTCATTCTACCTACTACATAAGACTTCACATTTTTTACACCATATATTTTTCAAAAAGTACAGACAACTTTTGCTTAAATTAAGTTAAAACCATATATTACAAAAGGTCAATCCATCAGTAAAAGTTACCGCACTCTACAGCAAAACGTCATTGTATCAACTCTCCTCCTTGAGCATTTTGCTGGAGACTCCAAGCATTGATCTTAGATGTTCAAATCTGAAATTAGGAAGAGCTTTTGTGAAGATATCTACAGTCTAACTCTCTGTATTGCAATATTGAAGACTGATTTCTTCATTTTTCTCGGCCTCTCTCACTGCATGAAACTTGATCTTTATGTGCTTAGCTTTCCCATGAGAACTAGATTCTTTGACATAGATATAACTGACTTCTTGTCACAATAAATCTCTGTAGCCTTTTCTGGATTAAATCTCAAATTTGCAGCTGCTGCTATTGCTATATATTCTGCCTCGGCTGTGGATTGCATAACAACTTCTTGCTTTCTGGAATTCCATGAAAATATGCCTGAACTGAAAGAAAAACAGTACCCCAAAGTTCTCTTCATATCATCTACGCAACATGCCCAATCACTATCGGAATATCCCCTCAAACACCCATCTACAGATTTCCGAAACCACACTCCAAAACCAATAATTCTTTTTAAGTACCTCAAGACTTGTTTTGCTGTTTTGAAGTGGATGTCACTTGAAGAATGCATAAACCTTGAAAGAAGACTCGTTGTAAACATCAAGTCAGGCCTTGTTGAAGTCAAGTACAACAAGTTTCCAATTAACCTTCTATAAGTACCTTCATTCGCCTTTTCTGCCCCATCTTCTTTTGAAAGTTTTTCATTAACTCCAAGAGGCGTTTCAGTTGATTTGCAGGTTTCCATCTTAAATGTCCTCCACGTACTTCTTTTGAGAGATGAATATTCCATGGTCATTTGACGACTCTCCATGCCAAGAAAGTGGCTCATAACTCCAAGATCTGTCTTTTCAAATTGTTGCTTCATTTCATCCCTGAAGTTTTTCATCTCCATTTCATCTTCTTCAGTCAACAACAAATCGTCCACATATAGTGAAATTATCAAAACAACTACATTTTCCCTCCTTTTTACATAAAGAGTGGCCTCATTTTGACTTCTTTGAAATCTTTTTTGTTGAAGATAACCATCAATTTTGCTATACCACGCTCTAGGCACTTGTTTTAAACCGTAGAGTGCCTTCTTCGATTTATAAACTGTCTCCCTCTCCAGCAACGATAAATCCCATAGGTTGCTCTACATATATCTCCTCCTTTAATGTGCCATTTAAGAAAGAAGATTTAACGTCCAACTGGTACACTTTCCAACTTCTCATGGTTGCAAGTGCAACTAGTAGTCTTATTGTTTCCAATCTTGCAACTAGACAATTGTTTCACAATAGTCAACTTCAAATTTTTGTGAATATCCTTTTACTACAAATCTTGCCTTATGCTTGTAGATTGAACCATCAAAATTCAATTTTGTTCTGTAAACCCATTTTACTCCAATGACCTGATTATGAGTTGGTTGATCAGTAAGCTCCCATGTATGATTTTTTTTCAATCATTGTTATTTCATCTTGCATAGCATCTCTCCATTCTCGACTTTCAGCTGCTTCTTTATAGCATGTAGGTTCAATCATAGCCATCTCTCCATTCTCGACTTTCAGCTGCTTCTTTATAGCATGTAGGTTCAATCATAGCCATTCTACAACTTTCATAAATCTCGGCCAATGATTTAGTTTTTTGAATAGGAAATTCTGAAGAAAAACTGGAAGAAACATCAGATTCTTTATCTGAAATTTCAGGAATGGTTTCTTTATTTTCTGCATCAACTATATCTCAAGCCTCAATAGTAGATTGCTTTTCAACCTTTGCCTCTTCCCAGTTCCAATTAGCATTCTCATCAATCTTCACATCTCTACTTACAACTAGCATTCTCATCAATCTTCACATCTCTACTTACAACGACTTGTTCCTTTTCAAGGTTAAAGATCCTATAACCTTTTGATTTAGAGCTATACCCCCAAAAAATGCCTTTCTCTGCCTTTTCATGAAGCTTATTTCTCTTCACATTAGGAATGTGAAAATAACATATTGAACCAAAGATTTTGATGTGAATTGCCAAAGGTTTCGTTCCAGTCTATACATAGACTTCAACAGGAGTTTTATCTTGTACGGCCTTAGGTGGAAGCCTATTTTGCAAATTCACAGTGGTATAGACAGCCTCTGTTCCAAAACTTCTTTTCTCAAAAATCATACACTTGTTCCATCACCGTTCTTTCTTTTCCTCTCTAAAACACCGTTTTGTTCAGGTTTATATGTCATGTTAGTTGCCGTTCTATACCTTCATCTTCACAAAATTTATCAAATTCTTTTGATGTATATTCCATTCCCCGATCTGACTTTAACTTCTTCAACTTGCAACCAGTTTGAGTTTCCACAAAATTTTTGAATTTCTTGAAGATGGTGAAAACTTACTTTCTACTCAGGAAATACACCCCATGTCATTTTTGAGTAATCATCAATAAAAAGAATGAAATATCTGTTTTCACTCAACGAGGGAGTCCTCATTGGTCCACAAACATCAGTGTGGACTAGTTCCAGTTTTTCAATAGCCCTTGCACCACTTGAGGGAAAAGAAAAGTCTATGTTGTTTTTCCAATTGACAATATTCACATACTTCTTTACTCAGATTTATTAAAGGTAAATCTCTAACCATTCCCTTTTCATAAGAAATTTTGAGTGATGACAAGTTAAAGTGCCCAAACCTTTTGTGCCAAAGCCAAGTTTCATCTGCATTACTTCTATAAGCTTGTGCACTAAGGCAAGAAGACCAATTCAATGGAAAGCTGCGGCTGTGGCTTTTCACTTCAACATTAAATAACTCTCTGCTCCACATGAATCATAAATCTTACAACTTTTATTTTTAAACATCAAGCAATATCCTTTATCCATCATTTGAGCCACACTAAAAGATTTTGATCTAAATTTGGTACTAGCAAGACATTTGAAATAAGGTTAGTACCTTTACTTGTATGCACAACAATAGTCCATTTACCTTCAGCATTAACATATTGTGCATTCCCCATCTTCACTTTGGTTTTGACTGAAGTGTCCAAAGTAACGAATAGATTGGCATCAAAAGTTATATGATTAGTACACCAACTATCAATATACCAGTCTTTGCTCATTTTTGGTTGTGATTGTTGTGATGTCATAAACAAATGTTCTTCTTCTTGCTTATCAGTAAAATGAGCTGCTTGAACTTGTTTATCTCATTGGTCTTGTAGAGTTTCTTGATTTTGTTTTATCCTGCGGTACCTTTCAATATGCCCAAAATTTTTATAGAACTTGCATTGCTTCTTGCCATTGTGCCAACAATTCTTTTCCAAGTGATTTGTTCCATTGCAAATTTTGCAAGGTGGATATTTTTCTCTTCTGTCAACTTCATTTGTGATAACCTCAACACCTTTACCTTTGTCATCTTTTCCAGCAGGTTGGTTCCTTACAGGTTGGTTTCTTGCAGGAAATATATTTGCTTGGTGCCTTACTTGGAAAGCTTCTTCAAGGGACTTCTCACTTCTTTTACTAGTTCTTTGTTCATATACTTGTAGAGATCCAATAACCTCTGTCACTGTCAACTTGCTGAGATCCTTTGATTCTCCAATAGCTGAAATTTTTGATTCAAACTATTCAGGCAAACTAATCAATTTCTTTTCAATAATTCTTTGATCAGAATTTTTTTCTCCATGAAACTTCATCTGATTCACAACTTCTATGAGTTTTGAAGAGTACTCCTTAATAGAATATGTTTCAGTCATCTTCAACATATCAAATTCTCTTCTCAAAATTGGTAGCTTCACTGTTCTAACTCTTTCTGTGCCTTGAAACTCCCCCTGTAACAAATCCCATGCCTTTTTTGTTGTGGTTGCAGCAACAATTCTTGAAAGAAAGTTTTCTGATACAGTAGAATGGATGAAAGAAAGAGCTTTATAGTTTTTGGTGAAGTCTTCTTTTTGTTGTTTGATTTGTGCTATATTTTGATCTTGTTCCTCATTTGCAGGTTCAAAACCCTTTTCTGCTGTTTCCCATATATCATAAGCCATCAATAAAGCTTTCATTTTTACTGCCCAAAAATCATAACTTTCTCGAGTGAA
>CAIGRR010507361.1:0-10403 GCA_903798365.1 Fraxinus sp. 1973-6204
GTAATATTATACCATAGAAATTTCTACGAACTATAATTTACTCTCAATTTTCATAGAGAAGGGATGATAATTCATTATCCCTCCAAAAATTTACTTCTCTTTTTGCTACATGCAAAGAAACAACAAAAAATAGAATACATATGGGTCTTGACAAAGGAGATCCTTGTCAACTCTTCCAAAAGAAGATAACTAATGAAAAAAGGTGGATTTTCCAAAATAACGAAAATATTATCCAATATATTTGTAAGGTGATCTTTGTAGTTGTTCCCTTGTCTTACAGTACACAGAATCACAATGTTGAGAGCCCATAATTCCATTGTTAGGCTCCACGCATGTCGTAAGCTCCCAATAAAGCTTGACATCCATTTTCCTAATTGTCATCCTTGGTAAGCCATCCAAGTCATGCCAAACTTGGATTCCCTTTTGAACATCCATTTGTATTGAGTTTGATTTTACCTACAAGGAAAAGCCAATAGGTTAGTTTACTTTGTTTAGAGATTGAAGACATATTGTCCATTGAGAAAGAACGCTGAAAGTCATCATAACTTCAATATTTGCGTGCATGATTGTGAGGGTTGAGGGAAATGCACTTCAAAACCTTTAAATTTCTAAAAAGAATTTCACTTTATTGACGTAATGCAAGTGTACTCCAATTAATACTATTAATAACGACATCCCTTTTTTTCATTGTTAGGCTCCATGCATGTCGTAAGCTCCCAATACTATTAAAGGTAGTCAATCTGTAAGATTCCATATATCACATTTCTTAAACAAGAGCGATGTGTGTGGTTTCTTTGAACTAAATGTACTCTAGTTTAGAATTTACAGATTTGATGCATGTCGTTTATATACTCAACACAATCTATTTTAAACAAACATAACAAAAACCAATCTCGTCTAAAGTATACCAGGCTCGACTGAGCTAAAATAAATAAAAAATGTACTAAGAAGTACAAACTTAATGCTGGTCAGTTATGTACCCAATACAATCCATTTTGAACAAACATAATCAAAACCAGACTCATCTAGAGAATATAAGGCTCGACACACTAAACTAAATAAAACATATACTGAAAAGTATTAACTTAATGCATGTCTTTTATATACTCGACAAGATCAATTTTGAACAAATTAAACCAAACCTAAATTCTTCTAAAGAATATAAGATTCAACACAAATTATACATACAAGTCAAAAGCAAGAAAAACCCTTCTTACACCGTCACTTATCATTTTTCACAATATAGTGGAATCAATATATTGCCATACAAACTAAGTTGATACAAGTTGATTATTAAACGAAGTTGATTGAAGTCATACTCGTCCGAAAAATATAAGACTAGCTTCATTTCTTATATCCTTAGGTTCTACACATCTCTTTCATAAGACGGTAGACCAGAGTCGTTAATTGACAATCAATTTTTCATTAATTTTTGGCCAAAAAAATCAGTGTCGGGGCGTAATCCTATGTTTCTCGCACATTACGACTTCTCCTTCTCCAGTGCAAAAAGCTGCGCAGGTGCAAATATAAATGTGATTTCATTCCAATTTTGGTTTAGGTTTTAATTTTGATCCTGGGTTTGGCCAGTTCAGCAATTCTCTTCTCCAGGGTTTCAAAATTATTTTTTTTCAACCCGAATTCTACATCTCAATTATCCAAATTCAATAAAATTTTCCAATTGTAGATAAATTTTGTGTTTTGGGGTTTTAATTTTTCTCTCGATAGGGTTTGAAGTATAAATTATAGTCGAGTAAAAGTTGTACCTTTTTTTCTAGAGGAGTTGTAGACAGATAAATGCAATGGCTTCGTACAGGCCATTCCATCCGCCGCAACAGTCAACATTCGCTCCTCCACCGCCAGCGCCGCCGAATCAAAGTCTTCTTCAGTCTCCAGCACCACCGCCAACGCAGGGCAATCAGTACCCTAAAAACTGGGGCCCTTATAGCGGCAAGGAGGGTTCAGCGTACAATCAGAACTATGCCCAGTTGAATCTGAGCTCGAATTATCAAAATGCAGGCTACGTATCATCCTCCCAACAGCATTTTAACCCTCCACCAGGAAACCAACCTCCGCCACCGCCTCAACAGCAGCAGTTTCCGTATCAGCCGCCACCGGCGCCGCCATCAGAATCTTCTTCATACCCAGCTCCTCCACACTATTACCCACCTTCTCAGTATTCTCAGTTCAATCAGCCTCAGTCTTTGCAGCCTCTACAACCACCACCGCCTCCTCCTCCTCCTTCATCCCCTCCACCACCACCACCGCCGCCACAGCCCTCTTCTCCTCCCCCTCCCCCTTCTTCAGGACTTCCTGCTAGATTGAGCACAGAGAACAAGCATGCAGGTGAGAAATCAGGGCATAAAAATCTGGGAACTTCATCAAAACAGCAACAAAAGCCCTCCTTGCCGCCTATTGGCCCAGTCCAAAGATCAGGTAGGCATGGGCAACCAGGTAGAGTTGAGACAGAGGAGGAGAGAAGGTTGAGAAAAAACAGGGAGTATGAAAAACTAAGGCAAGAGGAGAAACACAGGCAGCATGTGAAGGAGTCTCAAAATAAAGTGCTGCAGAAAACCCAAATGATGGCCACTGGGGTGAAGGGCCACGGGTCCATTAGCGGATCGCATATGGGTGATAGGAGGAGTACTCCATTACTAAGTGGTGACAGAATTGAAAACCGATTGAAGAAGCCGACAACGTTTATCTGCAAAATGAAGTGAGTGCGTTTGAGATGTCAAATTGGATTTTGCTGTTAATTTCACTGTGATTTTACCCTGATGAGATTATAATGCATTAAGGTGACAATTTGCAAAGTCCGGTTGTTTTAGTAAAATCTATGTGCTATTATAATGAGTTCTTTGTAAGTGTTTTATTTTCGTGTGATTTAATGTGATTTATGGCATTGAATTGTATCCCGGGCTATGCTTTTAGTAATTTCTCACATTTGAATTGATTTAAGCAATCTAAAGTATAAGTGTACGCATAATTGAGTGTGAGTTCGGTGGTTTACTGTCGTATTGGTGTGTATCTAGTGCGTTGTGTGTATTTAAGATGTCAAGATTGTAAGGCTTCACATTGCCAACCTACAGTTACAACTATTTTGTTGTACATTTGCATTTAATTCCAGTAATTTTGTGCATTTTTATGTTTCAATGAGTGTGAATTGGGCAGCTTATCATTTTACTGATATTTTTCTACTAGTGGATTCAGTATGTCAAATTGTCACAAGACAACTTGATGATGGAATATTGGGTGATTGGTGGATCTTAAGTAGTCTTTCAACTCGGGAATCTTACACATTGGAATAGTAGATGACCTGGATATCTTTCCATGCACATGTTGTGTTAGGTCAACTAGTGCACGCAGCTTCTGTCTTTCCACGTTGAATCCCAAGTTTTGCATATTGAGTTTAGTCCCATTGGAGACTGAATATGAGTGTTTTAAGGTGAGGGTCTAAGAGCATCTCCAATAGATTATGTATTTTAAAAGAGCATCTTTAAATTTAGGGAGTAAAATTTTTTATATACCCCAATAATGCTCTCTATTTACCCTTCATTTCGTTTTTTTTTTTAACATTTATTGATTTCTCTCTTATCTTTTATTTAATATTTTTTATATATCAATGGCCAATAATAAATGCAATCGTTATAAAGTGAAAATAGAGAGTGGGTTTTTTTGGAGAATCAATCCACTCTCTATTTTAAAAAGTTAGAATAAAGAGTTTTTCGAAGCTTAATTTTTAGTATGGGCTCTCTAAAATAAAGAGCATCTTATGTTTACAAAGTTTCTTGGAGATGCTTTAAGCTATTAAAAGAGATTTGAAATCTAGTAAGGGCTCAATTTGTTTTTGGAATGAGACAGGCTTGTTAACTCTTCCTAATTCACCCCTAATTTGGTTGCTTTTTTTCCAATGGATTTTTCGTTTAGTTTTTGGTCTTATTATTCATTGAATATCCAGTTATAGAGTTGAGTTGTTGTTTAAGGCTGGAAAAATTATTCTTCCCTTAATTATTTTATGACCTTCCATTGTTACCCTTCTCATTATGTTTCTTTTATCTTGCCCATTAGAACCCTTGTGGTACCGCTCTCCTCACTTTTCACCCTCCCAACATTTTGACCATTTTATTGTTCTAATAAACCGCCGCCACCGACAGCCACCTAACACTGCCATTCAGCAACCACTCCTTTCCCCTCTTCTCGTAAATTTCTTTCTCTATCTATCCTTTGGCATCACCCTGCATTTACTTATCCACCGTTCCAACGTTAAAGTCTTTAGGCGGTCAATTAAATCACATTAAAAGTACCTAGGTTGGTTGGACTTGGATCTAGGTTGACCAAACACGGGATCAGTAGATAAAGTACCTAAGATAAGTGTCCCAGATTATACATACCTCATAAGTCTTCTCTTGTCAATAAGTAAACAAGTCCTAAGATGTCATGGAAAGAAAAGTTGCAGACATCAGATTTCTTGTGTTATCAGAGTAGGGAAGAGTGGTACATGCATGTGATTTCCTTCTTTTCTTGGTATTCGATGCTGTTTGATTAACTGAAGACTCAACGTTATTTAGGGTTTGTTTGAGTCCCATTTTTTGAGAAAAATAGATTGTGTAATAGTAAATTTTTTTTTTTTTTTGGAAAATATGTAGTTAACAAGTAGGAAAAGTTGTGGGTTTATGTGTAAAATTATTTTATTAAAAGTGTGGTTGAAAATGAGTTTAGGAAAAAATGGGGCTCGAATGGGTGCTTTGTATTTTTCATTTATTTAATTATGAAATTTTATTTGTTAGTGTCCTTTATTTAATTTGGTCAGGCAAATAAGGACTTGGGGGGCAATTTTAGTTATGATTGGCATTTAGGTTTTATAAGTAGCCGCACCATCTTGCTGTTTAGGGCTTTTGATTTTAATTGAATAAAAATATAGCGTTGGATTTTCTCTCAATTCTTGTTATTATTCAGTGTCTTTGTGATTCGCTGAATTTATTGACTAAATCAATTCTTGACATTCGTACATAAATCATCGGGTCTTGATTGTCAATTCGTGGAATTCTGTGTGAATCAACGGGTAAAATCATCATTATAGATATGGGCCTTTTCCCTTTAACAAGCTTAGATTTATTTCAATAAATTTCCTGATTGGTGTTCTTTGTTTGTTCTCGCTTGCGCTGGCATCAATAATGCCGTGAGATTGAGAATTATAATTTTGTGTTTGAATTATTAGATTTGGAAATTTAACTTTGTTTATTTATTTTATTATTTGTTTTCATGGAGGTTGTATGCATTTGTGTGTGGTCTCTCTTAATTAATGCCTCTTGCAACTAACCCTGCACCTGACCTACGCCTGCCATGGACTTTCATATGGAATTTTTAGTTTTAAATACTTGATTTGGAGAATTTACACTTCATGTATTTATTTTCTTTTCTTTTTCCGTTTTTATTTTTGAGAAGGTTGCCTGAATCCATACCCTGGTACCCTCTCAATTAATGATTTCCCATTGTTAGTTGTTACTAACTATGCAACTTCATCTAAGGCTGATTTTTTTCACATGCAACTTTGTGTTTTAACTATTTGATTTGGATATTTCACACTTTAGTTTTTTTTTTTCTCATTAAAAAGGTTGTTTGGCATTTTTCATGAGTTTGATCATTTCTCTTAAAAAGGTAGTTTTAAGACTCATTCTGGTGCCAATATATTTGTTTGGTGTTTGGTCAAGATCTGTAGCCTATATCAATAATTTTCTGCAGACTGCATTTGATTTTTGCTCTCTTTATATTTTCTATTCTTTATATATAGAATTCACTAGTAATTTCTTTTCTTTGTAGGTTCCGGAATGAACTACCAGATCCATCTGCAAAGATGAAGCTTTTGAATTTTAAAAGTGACACAGATCGGTATGAAACCTCACTTCTGTATCCTTTATATTTTATAAGGCAGTCGGTAGAGAGTATTGTGTTGCAAATTTAATGCTTACTGTGCGATTTCTATAGCTTTCAATGTCATGCCACCATGTGTTCACCTCTGCTTTACCAATACTATGCTGCTAGTACTCACTATCAGTTGAGGTCTTCCTTTGTGATAATATAAACAAGACATTGTGTGGTTTTTTGATGATGGTGCACCGTGTTAGATGAGCCAAAAACGAAGTGGTACGATTTTTAATAGCCAGAGAGAGAACTCTATAAAGCAGAATTATTTAACTAACATGATTTTATGCCCTTTTTTGGCAGAACCAGTTTATTTTAGTTCGATGTGTAGTTGATTTTTCAGCTCTGTATCCTAACTTGGATTAATCTCTGGAATATATATGATTAATTTTTGGAATTGTTGTTTACCTAGTATGTAACGGTAGTTTGTTATATTTACATTTGTAGTTTGTTAAGTCTTTTAAATAATATATACATGAATTTGTTATGTTTTACATTTTGACAACAACACTTCTAACAATGTGGAACCTACTTAAAAAAAAATAAAAAAATGTACTCTGCCTTGACTCAAAAATGTCGAAGCCCTCCAAATTATGACATAAAAGAAATAGGTGACATGAAGCCTTTTTATAATCTATGCTCAGCATCGAATCTAATGATTAATGTTTCCTCCTAACTACCATAGGTTTCAGATATATCATATCCTGCTAACATCACTAATTTCTGATAGTATGTGCCGAATGTTTCCGTGAACTGCCATTATTTTACCATGATATCATCAATGCTTCTATGATATCACTGAGTCCCTGTTTGAGCCCCTGTTATCTAAAAACTCATTTTTAACCACACGTGCTCCCTATAAAAAATTTTCACGTAAACGGTAAACCCAAATCTTTTCTCTACTTTTTAACCACACTTTCCAAAAACCACTATTACAAAACTCATTTTTCACAAAAAAATGGGGCTCAACCACCTTAATATGTTTGCTTTTCTGGCTTACCTGTTCAAAGTTAATTGAGGAACCATGCTTTTTCTCAGTTGCAGATATGTGCAGAATACATTTTTAATTTAATTTTTTATAAGCAGCTTCTCTTTGTGCTTGAAACAATTTCCTGTATTGCTGAAACATCTATCCTTCAGCTCATCAAGGCTGCTGTTTACAAATTACCTTTCTATTGTTGACCTAACTGGTGTGAAATGAAGGATCCTATATATTGATTATCAAAACTGGTTCCTGTGTTTTCTGTTCAACTCTGTTAGCTCATAAAAATTTTACCAGAATAGTTGATTTGTGTCCTCTTGTGATCTGAATTCTTAGGTTTGCTCCTCTAGTGGACATATCTGAATGATATTGTCTTGATTATTGTGTTTTGTTCTGACTTTTGGTATAGTAGAGTTGTTAATGAATGATAGTTGAATGATAAAGAGAGGCAATTTTGTGCCGACTGTTCCCAAAAAAAATGCTCAACAGTTACAAAAAGGGAAAATAGAGAACTGCTGAAGCTCTACTCCCCATCTTCACTTTTATTTTAGTGATCATAATTTAAACTTGGAGATACATCAAATAGACAATTAAGTCATTACCAAAACACTCACAACAACCCTGCCAAAAACATTGCATCACTAAACAGAAAAAACAAGATCTCTCAACCTGTAATCTTTCTTTTAACTATTGTGGTTAGGCTCATAATTTAATCCTGCAGGTTCACCAAATACACAATTACATCGTTGGAGAAGAATCACAAGCCTCAGCTATATGTCGAACCAGACCTTGGGATACCACTCGACCTTCTTGATCTGAGTGTATACAAGTAAGTTTCTTCACTCCCTTGTGCTGTTATTCTCACCCTAAAAATTTAATAGAACTTTCAAGTGAAACATGTGTACTGAGTTCTTTTTTCTATGCTTATTTGACTAGTCCTCCAAAGGGGGTGAGGTTACCCATGGATCCAGAGGATGAGGAGTTATTGCGTGATGATGATCCAATGACTCCAGTTGAGAAAGTCGGCATAAAAAGGAAAGCAAGGCCTACTGAAGCAGGTGTTTCTTGGCTAGTGAAAACCCAGTACATATCTCCTCTCAGTATGGAGTCAACAAAGCAGGTATTGTTTAGTTCTTTTCTCACAATGAATCATTACGACACTTATTTTCTCACAATGAATCATTACAACACTCTGTCCAATGCTCGGCAACATGATTTTTATGCTATATTCAGTCTCTAACTGAAAAACAAGCGAAGGAATTGCGTGAATCAAGAGGAGGTCTGAACATTTTGGAGAATCTTAACAACAGGTTAGTTATATATTTATGTTTCATGTTTAGTATCTAAAACTTCCAGGTGCATATTGCTTGGGTTTTAGTTAGACATTGGAATAATGTTGTTTTTTGTTTTCTTTAGGGAAGGGAAAATTCGGAACATTGAGACTACATTCAAGACAAGCAACTCGAAGCCTGTTCATGCAGTCAACCCCCAACTACAGCCTATAAGGGTTTTACCGCTTATCCCTTATCTTGAGCGGTACAGTCTTTGTCGATTTAATTTTTATATGCAATATAGTAGTGAGCACCCATGCATTTGAATATGTTGGAAGGAGAAAGTACATAGTGTTTATGGGGGAGAAAAAGAAGTGATTATGATTTTAGTTCATCTTGTATTTGAATTTTGTTTTATACAATTATTTTCCTTTCCTTTTTTTCTTTTTTGAACATTTTTGGCATGTGATGCTCGGACTCTGCATTCCGACTGGAGAACCTGTGTCAACATGGGATCGGGACATGTGTCAGATCCTTCAAGTTCACGTGTTGATTGTAAGAGGCGGCCGCTACTTGTAGTAATGGGTGGGTGGCAATCCATCGGAGATGGAGCTCGGACTGACGAGTGAGTCGGGTAATGGGTTGCTGACAGTAGAGTGGTCGGCGAAAGCAATGGCTGTGGAATTAGGGTTTGGAGAATAAAAGTTGTGTTCGGTTGTATGATGGTCTTTGGGTTGTGGGTTGTATATAATGGGTTGGGCTATGGGATGTTAAGTGGGATTAAAAATGGTTATTTAGGAATAGGGCTTTGTTATTTGGGTTTTTTTAGTTTATAGGCCGATTGGATTAGTAGGTGGACCTGTAATAAGAGGATTCTAACCTAATTGTCATCTAATTGAAATTGCACTAAAGTCCTTTCACTCCTATATAATTTAGCATCTGTTTGGCCACATTATTCCACTTTGTAATGAGAGGAATAATAATTTTTGAGGAATGTGTGGTTAAGCCCCAGTTTGGTACACATTAAAATTTTCATTCTCATTCTTCTATTTATTTTCAAGCACATATTTTTCAATAAAATAATAGTTTCCATCGCATCAATAACCTTTCCTTCTTTTTCAACCACTTCTCCATCAATCTATTATTCTAAAATACATTCTTCCAAAATAATGTAGTTCAAACACACCCTAAGCATTATAATTTTTAGTTGAAAAATTAAATCAATCAAATGTATTTAATTAATAATTTTCATGCAAATAAATTCTAAGCAATTCAATTACTTAGAGCTTTTTTTTTTTCATGAAAATTTCATAGCTACAACAAACACACATTAAAAGCAAAAGATTTCTGAAATTCTAAAGATTGATGAAGTGTACTTGAAATTTTTAGGGTTTTGCATATTAGTAGATTTGAAAAATTAAAAAAAAATGTTCTTTTGCTATTTTAGTGCGGGATACTTGCAATCTTCAAATGATTTTAGAATGAACTTGCAAAGGAAATGGTCAAAAAGTAAAAAAGGAAAGGTTAGGGATGATTTTGATACCGACTCTAAAGATTGGAGACAAGGCGTGCAATTTATAGCGTGGAAACCAAACAAACAGAAAACATTGTTCCGACTCTGTGGTCTTCCGCCCCTCTCCAAGTATGCTCATAAAGACACAATCTTGATCTGAATTCTATCTTGAGTTCAATTATGGAGAGTATGGCACTGTATTCTCCATCCACCACCGCTGCCTTCTCCCGTCGCTTGTCCCCCCACATCCGCCACCGTCCTTCCGCTGCACATCTCCGCCCCATCTCCTTCCTCAAGAACCTCCCTCCACTCTCCACTACCGACAAATTCACTCTCTTTAATCCCATAAAGTTCTCCCTTCAAAATCCCCAGAAATTCATTCCCCGCATCTCCTCATCAGCCGAAAATACACCAGTATCCACTGATTCAAAGTCCCAAAATCCTCCACCAGAAGGCGCAAAAATTATTCCATTAATCGTCGCCCTTTCCATAGGTCTCATAGTCCGCTTCGTCGTCCCCAGACCCCCTGAAGTCACCCCACAAGCCTGGCAATTACTCTCCATTTTCCTCTCCACCGTCGCCGGCCTTGTTCTTAGCCCGCTCCCCGTCGGCGCCTGGGCTTTTCTGGGCCTCACCACTTCAATTCTAACCAAAACCTTGACTTTTTCTACTGCCTTCGGCGCCTTCACCAACGAGGTGATCTGGCTGATTGTAATCT
>CAIGRR010507389.1:0-11469 GCA_903798365.1 Fraxinus sp. 1973-6204
TTATGACGGAGGTCCATAATCTTTACAAAAATTGCAAATAGATCACAAACTACATTGTTTCTTGTCTTTAAAATGGTCTAACAGGCTTTAAAATGATTTGAGCTTTGAAATTAAAATTATGAAATGATATGATTTATTTAATTAAGTTGTTAATTTATTTAGAAAAAATAAAATAATTTAATTAATTTAATAAAAAAATAAAAAATTATTTAGTTGCGGTTCTTATTCGGTTTTTCGGTTCTTGGTCTAGACCCGAGACCCGACCAAAACCCATCGGTTCTCGATTCGGGTATTTAACTTATGAAGAACCGCTCGGTTCGATTCGATCCGATTCGGTTGGGAACTTTTGTCCAGCCCTAGTGATGCATGTTAGACATTGTTTTTGTTCAGGCAAGCACAGAATTAATACTCTGCTTTCGATCGGTATTGTTGGAGAATTTGCTTTTGTTCTTCACGCTTCCCGTTCAATTCCATTGACAACTAAAATAACATTGACATATTTGGTAAGATAGATAATGCAATACTGAAGAGATGATGCATTTGCATATATAGGATTCTATTTGGTAGTCATAGTCCTTTAGAAAAGGCTTAATCGCTTTTTGTAGTTAAATCTCCCAATAATTATGGGCTCGTTTGGTAGGGTTTATGCTCCTTGTAGAAGACCATCCCGAGGAAATTATCTTAATTAGTTTTTGGAAATTAATTTCAAATAGAGATTTCTCTTTCGGAAACTTTTTTTAGAAGAAATCACATTAGATCAATTTATTGTAAAGTAGTTTTATAAAATTTACTAAATGGGTCTGTTCACCAGTAACTTTTAGGTCTCAAGTTTCTTTTGATTTTTCAAAAGCCATGCCAAACAATCAATCAAGATTTAGTATTCATGAGCTGGTGATGACCAAATTTGCAAAGGTTTGTAGGAGATAAAAAATTTACCATGCAGCAATAATTTGAGCACCAGCATGCTTAACATCCCAACTGAACTCTTCCATGGCCTAAGTGATCCCGCCAAAAGAATGAGCACTCTCAGTTGCACGATTCAAATAATAAACCCTGTTGGTGGCCCCAAAGCTGCCCATAATAACTCACCGTCGGGTAATATGCCTTTGCAATTCCTATACTTGTATCATATATCCCTTTAAACTTGTTTCCAAACTCAAACAACTGCACAAATAAATCGTACATTATTGGCACGATAGCAAGTTAGCATTAGCATGTTTAGTACATTAGAATGGATTAAGGAAAAGAGGTTGAAATAATACAAATAGAACGAATTAAGTTAACTTGTGGTGATGTTACTTGCTAAACGTTGAAGTTCGTTTTTGTTGTCTTGTCAAACGTGCACTATATTCGTTTGCAATTAAATTTGTTAAGTTTAAGCTTAAGAAATGAGGGCATTGTATGTAAAATTTATTGTTTCGCTAGTTTTGGTGCAAAGAACCAGCCTGATTTAGTTAAGCCTCGTTAAATTTGGGATAGACCTACCTTGTCTGTCCCTCTAATAATAATAACGTACTTGTAGTGCATGATCCAATAGTAGGTGAGTAATGTGGGTTTGCTCTCCTAAACACAATTGAAGCTGCAGCCGTCTCTCCTGCGACAGCTGACCCTGGGTGATCCTCGTCGATCTCACAAGCACGTCGGGATGTTGTCATGTCCTGTTGTTGCCAACAGTAGTGATCGGTATCCTCATCACTCACCTATCACCCACCTGAGCCCACAAGACACGAGGGTGAGTGTGTGCTTTGATGAAATAGTTGGTTCCCCACTTGATGGCTTCAAGGGCATGTTGATATTCTACATCAAAGCTATCCGATCCTGCTGTTGAAATCACACCCATGAAAGCATTGTAATGGTAAATGCCATTGGAAGACCCAATTTCACATTATCATCAGCATCGTGGTAACCTCTCACCAAGTCCACCTATAGGAAAAACACACTGAATCTTTATTAATTTCCCTTGAAGCAATTAAGAAAATTTCAGAAAGAGAAATGTGGAGGACCGACCTCTTGTTCTAGGCGTCTAGGCCATCGGTGAGAGCGGAATAGTGTCATCAAGTGACTCTCTAGTTGTACGGCAGGTGGCCCGAGCTTCCAAGTAGAGGAGACTCTTGGAAAGAGCTTCTTCATAGTTGAAAGATTGTGATATGAGGAGGGAAAGTAGAGTTATCAAATGTCGTAGACTTGACACTGTCGGTTTTATTTCTTCATTTGCTGGCTCTCTCTCTTTATATACTAGTACTTTACCATGACTTGGAATGCATGAGATAATAAATGAGCAATTTTGTTAGTAAATCTTCATCTGCCATTAAATTTGTAGGAGGTATTGACATACATGAGCTCTTTTAATAATTTCTCCAATTATTTATAAACCCCCCAACTTCACAACTCAATAAAAATGAAATAAAAGAAAGAGGTGAAAAAGGGAAAGGTTGATGTACACTTGTTGATATCGAAAGTTGTGCGCTCTGATTAACGATGTAACAAAGTTTTCAAAATTCGAGGGGTTAATGTATGGGGAGGGCCAAAGCACTTCCACATAATTGTTATAGTGGGTTTTCATATCTCATGATAAGAACTTGCAGGCACCATACCACCCGTGTTTGTTGAACACATTGTGTCGCCTCTCTAGATTCTTAGGCTTAATGTCCTTTATTATAGTCCAATACGAAAATGTACAAGTTCAATCCTTCACTATAGCAACACTGGTTGCATACGCGAGCATAACAAATTGCACTATGCTTCATCTAAGTTCAGTAACTTAATGTTGTGTTGACATTTTTATGTAGTTGGTCGGTAAGTTCTCCCATTCGACTTCCAGAGCATTGTTGTATTGCTCGAGGTTTGGTCCCTTTAAAGGTTAAGCTTTATTATTAGTAACCTTGAAGGTGCATGACTATTCAACTAATACTGATTAATTAACAAGAATACACTTCATAGTAGGATTCTCAAGACAAATAGACTATTAACACAGAAACAAAGGAACAATAGCATTAACATAACAAGTCCAGTAGAAAGTTACATATAACACTTCCATATGGCTTAGCATTCATGGATAACTAATTATGCAGCAGAGCCTCCAGTCTGGTGTAGCATCGCATCAATCTCATCACCGTCCTCCATTTCCAGCTGTAAAGAATAAATTCAGAAGTTAAGACTTTTGGCTTGGATTATAGAGCAACCAAGAAACGTGAAGGGGAAACGGAGAAAAGACCTCATCAGGAGTCTGCTCTGGTCGGAGACGGCGGCCATCGAACAGAAAAGCAATTGCATTCAAATCCACTGATTGTCGATCACAATATGTGGTCATGAGCTTCTTCAGTTGGGAGCTTTTCTTGATCCTAAAAAAGACTTCATTGCCATCCTATATGAAGTGGACTCATTAAGCACTTGTATGAAGAAATATTGACACATCTACAACTAAAAACACAAATATTCATTTCCTCACAAAAAACCTAAAATGACTTATTTTAGCAAAATTAAGATTAGATATCTTTAAACTTGTAAGATCATCGTTAAGAATGCAAGACTTATCAACCGCCGCAAAAGAAATTCAAATAGCTTGAATAACTATTACACTAATCACAAGACTATTCAACACAGTTACAAAGATATTCATTTCCTCAAATATAAACTAAGCCCATATTCGGCCCCAATTTTTTAAAACTCATTTTCTTCACAAACTTATCTTCAACCACACATTTTATAGAACTCACTACTTTTATCAACCTTTCAACCACACATTTCATCAACTTTTATCGAAATCTACTAAAAATCTTATTTTTAACCAAGCCAAACAGGGGCTAAACGACTTGTTTTAGCAAAATTTAGAGTAAATGTCTTTATACACGTAAGATCATCACTAAGAATGCAGGATTCATCCAGCATCAGAAAGGGAATTCAAACAGCTTGAATAATAAACACAAGCACAAGATTATTCAAGTACAAAATTTGTAGGACAAACGTAACAGCATAATCAAAATCTTAAAGGATAAAGCATATACAAAGTGAACTTGAACTTAACTCAACCCTGACAAGTTCATGAGTTATGTTCATTGCTCCCATGCTACCAAAACAGATTACAATTCGATAGCAAATGCGAAATAGGGGTCATGGCTCAATGAGAGTTAAGGAATGCATAGCTGATCTATTCTTTTCCTCTCACTTTCTTGTGTCCGTCTAGTCCTCCTTCTCGATGTACATAGAACATGTCAATCTTTATCTAATAAGCATAGACATAGACATGATGCGCGATATGTACACGTAACAGGAACAAGTCAACACGTGATTCTTCAAGAAAAGTAGGATACGGCCACGCTGATTTTAACTCTTTAAGATTGTATATTTATATATAATAACTTTATTTTGTACGTTTAAATTTTTAATAAAATATATTCTTTTTGAGTTTTATTTTCGTTGGTGAAATCTTTTAATCCAGATGATTGACAATCATTCAAGAAATATGACACACCTCGTTTCATGTAAGAAATATGACAGAATAAGCTTGAGATAGAGAATTTTGGGGTTGTGAATTTTACAGGGTGCATTTTTTCAAAAAAAATATAATAATAATCTAAATGATAACTTCTTTATCCTTTCCTCAACATTCTTTGCACTTAGCAGAAAAAATTCTTTATAATTGAGCAATAAATCAAAACTACTAAACAAATAATAAGAAATCCCCAAAAAATAAATGGTTTACCACAAAAACACAGCGGCTAACCCTAAAAATGGATAATCTAAAACCCTAGAACATAATCAAAACCATCAGAACAAGTAGACATCTAGAAACACAATCAAAACCATCAGAAACACGTGAGTGTTAGTAATTAAAAAATAAAAAAAACCTAAGATAAAACATAAAAAGGAAATAATTTAGAAAAGATCCAGACCTGGCCTTTGACTTTGACATTGATGTGCGACACCGAATCTTCGGGCTTCTTGTCTTCATCCTGACCGGCGCTAGACATTCTTCGATCNCACGTGAGTGTTAGTAATTAAAAAATAAAAAAAACCTAAGATAAAACATAAAAAGGAAATAATTTAGAAAAGATCCAGACCTGGCCTTTGACTTTGACATTGATGTGCGACACCGAATCTTCGGGCTTCTTGTCTTCATCCTGACCGGCGCTAGACATTCTTCGATCTGCCTTTGCTTTCGCTCTCCGACTATCCTTTCCAACACCTCAGTTTAGCCTTCCAATATTACGCAATACGCACAGAGCAAATTTTCGTAAAAAATACTTATTCGATTTTACTAATGCCTGAGCTTTAAAACAAACATAAAAGTATTTTTAAGTGATTTTTGCACTTTAAACATGTCTGATATTTCGACTAATTTCTTCTTAAGTTTTAAAAAATTAAAATAATTTTTATATAAGCAAGTTATTTATTTCTAAATTTTTAAAGATGAAAACGTTATTTATTTTACAATTTAATTATTTACTCACAAGCAAACTTTGCCCATGTTTGATGGTCGTTACTGAGAAACTGAGAAAAAAATAATATTTTGAATAGTATTTTTTTAAAAATGTATGATTAAAAATTAGAAAAATAAATTTGAGTTTACGTATAAAATATTTTAGTGTATGAATGTATGGCTGAAAATGAATATATAAATTAAAGAAATTTTATTTTAAAGGGGGAGAAAGAAAACTTTGCAAGCTTATGGAGTTCTAGAATGGCTATAGTTCGGTAGAGATTAATGGTCTGTTTGGTAGGGATTTTAATCCAATTAAAATTGAAAATATAGTCGTTATTTGGTCTCACTCGTCTAATAAAAGTCAACAATAACGACTGATTTTTCAATTAATCCGATTTTAATCTCTACAAAACACGTTCTAAAATCATATTAAAATTGAAAAATTAGTCGTTATTGTTGATTTTTATTAGACTAGTGAGACCCAATAACGATCATATTGTCAATTTTAATTGAATTTTAAGTTGTACCAAATAAGTTCTTAATAAAAAAAAAAATTGTTGTATCATATTTAATTACATTTAAGGTCCTTAATCTTTTTTCTTTGTAATAATTATGTTACCTTGTTGCATCCTTATTTCAACCTTCAACTAATTGGGATGTCATCTCTAATAATGATTTCCAATAGTGAAACAACTTGCATATTTTAGAAATTAGTAAATAAAAAATGCAACTGAATATCTTTCATTATTTCAACGCACGTTAATTAGGGATGGATAGGGACTAATTCGGTCCAATTTCAAAGAGAATGATCTAGTTATCTTGAAAATTAAACGAACTTTTAATTATGCAACGGACCCAAACCGAACCATTAGATTTTGGGCCGTGCCACAATTAAGGTCAACAACATTACAATCTAACGAATCGCAAGTTCTATTGCTTGATTCACCAGCGTTGAAAGTAATTTAATTGGAGCTATAATATAACTTGTCCTTTTATCATTTGAAGAACTTGAACAGCTGCAATCACAGATGATAGGATAATTCTTGTTCACTACTCCTTTCCGCGTGGGAATAAGAAAGAAAGACATGTAAGCAAGCCAAATCAACTAGAGATAATTTTGCTCCTCTTTTGTCATGGAAAGAATTAAGCTCCTACTTGTCTCGTTCTTTCAAATTCTTTTTATATATAAAATTTATACACTATACATTCACACAATAAATATTTTATAAGTAGATTCAAATTTTTTCCCTACTTTATGTTTTTTTCAAAACAATGACCACCAAACAAGGGCTAAGCTAGTGGTATACAACTAGTTTGATATCATTTCATGTGTCAATTTAGACCATTGATTTGAACAAACAATGGTAAAATTGTATGTCTTGTCAAAGAGTGTAAAAAAAGCTGTCAATTATGGCGTAAGTGTAGCACTATAAAACTGTTATGGAAAAGGGCATAGTCAACGAAGATTATTGTGTTGGTAGCATTAATCGGTGCGGATTAATTATTTATTTGGCACTCATTTGTACTTTTTTAAAAATTTTGAGATTATGCCCCTGTTTGATACACATTAAAATTTTCCTTCTTATTCTTCTACTCGTTTTCAATCATACATTTTTCAATAAAATAATATTTTACATCACATCAATAATTTTTCCTTTTTTTTTCACCCACATATTCCTCATCATATAAAAAATGCATTCTTGACTACAAAAACATTAAAATTTTCCTTCTTATTCTTCTACTCGTTTTCAATCATACATTTTTCAATAAAATAATATTTTACATCACATCAATAATTTTTCCTTCTTTTTCAATCGCACATTCTCAATCAATCTACTATTCCAAAATACATTCTTCCAAAATAATGTGACTCAAACGCACTCATAATTAAAATTAGTTCTATATTTTTTTTCTTCTTTTTATTTGATAAGAGAGTATATTTATTATTTCACAAGATTTTATTATGAAAATAGAAGAAACTGGGCATTCCGCACCTCAAAGTTCATATAGGTGATTTTTTGGTCAATTCGAAAAGGTATGGATATTTGAAAATATGTCCATGTATTGGGGGAGTATTGCGTTAATGAGCCATTTTATATCAATATACTATGTGGTATCCACGTGGTGGAAGAGGGCTCTGCATCAGCTCTTGGCAAACTCTTTATCGACATGCCTCATTTCGTTCTATATATGTGGGTAACTTATAATTTACACCAAAGATGTAACTTGTAAGCATGCTAACTCCTACTCTCCTAGTCAAGTTCCATTCCACTCATCTTCCTTGCATTCAGTTATTTTTTGTTTTTCGATGGTGACTTGACCATCAAGACTAACGATCGTCGATCCTTTTTATGAAGTGACGATTTTTGTCTCTAACGATATGTTAGTGTGTAGGTGACATATCGATAAATGACGAGGGATCGAGATGTGTTAACAGCTTGATCGTGCCATATTTCGATATAACCAAACATTATAATATTTCATTATACTTGACAACATTGAAAGTTAATAATTCTTGCACAATGGGTTGAGAATAGCACAATTAGAGCTCATTATTTGTACGCTACAAAATTTAATAAATGACAATGAATAAGAATTTAATTTGTTTGTTATTTAAAGCGTTCAACATTGGCTTCGATCTACATAAATAATTCTCTTTTGCACTTTTAACTAGAGATCATGTTGAGCCCCTCCTAAATTTGTATTATGTTTAATTCGTTATTAAGGCCTTGTTTGGTACCGATTAAAATTCTAAGTCAAAGTCAAATAATCAATATTAATCACATTTTTCATGGGTCTCACAGCTTTTCAACCACATATTTCAAAAAATTCTATTACGATATACTTAAAAATCTAATTTTAATCCACACTAAACACCCTCTAAATTTAGAAAGGCATTTTAGTGGGTGTAACGCGTTTTCGAATTCTCCTCTATCTATACAAGTATACATGTTACTACTTGTCAAGTGCTCTTAAGAAGACTCGGAAAGGCACAGATCTTCTTGGGAACATAAGTTCAACTTTATCAAATATGGAAATATAGTGGAGAAGCATCCTACATTCCCACTAGGATTAAATGTTTTTCCTAATTGACCTTCATCATCTTTGAAAAGAAAAATGTCACAAGTCGTTAGTGCACTTGAAAATGGGAGAAGAGGTGGAAGACATGGAAAGAAATTTGTCCAATTTCCACTTCATCTATTGTTATCTGCAGAAATTGTTGTCACTCATTAACTTGTAAATTAGGACTTGCTTAGTGCTCACGATAAAATTCTCAAATTCTAAAGGACTAATAGATAGTTAAGAAATCTTCACGTCATGTGCATGAATTCTTCCACACTCAGTAACTAGTCGAGTGTGCTCTCGGCCAAGCGCACTCGACAATCAAGTCAATATGACATAAAAACACATTGAGAGTATTGTTTGTAACAAGTTTTATGTATTTGAGAGTTTTCGTGTGAAATTACACGAAGTTAATTTTTTTGTGAAACTGTGTACTGACTCTCTTTATGATCCCATTTGATGTGAATAGCTTTAAATAGGATTTTATGTTTAGCCTTCGCGACAATATCTGCATTAATACTGTCTAGCAAATAAAAATATATGCGAAGCATAAATAAATAATTGCAACAAATAATGTAGTATTCGTGAACTATGTGCATGTTTGGATTAAATCAACTTATAATTTAAGTTGATCAAATTTTATTTTTAACAACATATTTTCGTTGAACTCAAGACAACTATCATTTATTTTTATCAATTTATAATTTTAATAACTTATAACCAATCCCAAACTAAGTGCAAAAATTGGTCCTATAAAACAAATTAAACAAATGACAGAATAAGTGACAATAAACTCTATATAAACTCACCCTAGGCAACAATACAAAAACTATCTTCTTCACCACCTCTCTTATTTCTTGTTCGGTTGAGAATGGCATTCTACGGACATTCTTCAACCTTCTTCTTCTCATTCCTTTTTCTTTTCTTGTCTAATCTAATCACGCTTGTTGCTTCCGGCTCTATCGGGGTAAACTACGGCCGTGTGGCTAACAACCTCCCATCGCCGCCGCAGGTGGTGCAACTCCTCAAAGCGCAAGGTCTAACTAAAGTGAAGATCTTCGACACCGACTCCACTGTCCTCTCAGCCCTTTCAGGCTCCGGCATCTCCGTTACAGTGGCACTCATTAATGAACAACTCTCCTCCGCTGCAGCTGATCAATCCTTCACTGATACGTGGGTTCAGAACAATATCCTTCCATACCTCCCCAACACCCTCATCGAAGCCATTGCCGTGGGTAACGAAGTCACTCCACCATCCTTAGTACCAGCCATGAAAAACATTTATGCATCACTCTTGAAGTACGACGTCGCTTCAAAAATCAAAGTCTCATCCCCTTTAGCTTTAAGTATACTCCAATCGTCCTACCCTCCGTCCTCTGGTTCATTCAAACCGGACCTGATCGAACCGGTATTCAAGCCCATGTTGAATTTTCTCAGACAAACTGGTTCCTATTTCATGATCAATGCGTACCCATTTTTCGCCTACATTGCAAACACAGACACCATTTCGTTAGACTACGCTTTATTTCAAGATGGCAAAGGCGTGACTGATCCTAACAGCGGCCTCGTTTATAAAAGCTTGTTCGAGGCTCAACTCGACGCTGTTTACGCATCAATTAACGCTTTGGGATTCAGTGATTTGAAAATGGTGGTTACTGAAACTGGGTGGCCTTCAAATGGTGATGGAAATGAAAATGGTGCAAATATAGCCAATGCAGCTAAGTATAACGGAAATGTGGTTCGTAGAGCTCTCACTGGTGGCGGGACCCCATTGAGACCCAACGAGCCTCTTAACGTCTATATATTTGCTTTGTTTAACGAAAACCAAAAGGACGGGCAAACTTCTGAAAGAAATTTCGGGTTGTTTTACCCAAACCAGGACAAAGTCTATGATATACCGCTCACGCTGGAGAAAGCAAAAAGCACCATGGATGAATGGATCAAAGATCAAGTGACGCCGAGCGCACAAGTTTCATGGTGCGTGGCCAAGGGTGACGCAGGTCAGAAAAAGTTACAGGAGGCACTGGATTATGCTTGCGGTCAAGGTGCAGCTGATTGCAGGCCGATACAGAAAGGTGGTACTTGTTACGATCCTAACACGCTTGAAGCTCATGCCTCATATGCATTCAATAGCTACTATCAGAAGAATTCTAGAGCAAGTGGTACTTGTGATTTTGGTGGTGCAGCTAAAGTGGTCACTGAACCTCCTAGTGAGTAATCGATCTTTTTATCCTATATTTCGACCTTTCTTTTTATGAATTTCTTGACTTCAAAACATATTTATCATACTGCGCTTGAAGTTATTAACCTAGTTGAAGTCTCATGATAGATCATATTAACTAAAGGAACATCGACATACCCGAATATAAACAAAAATTATTTGTGAATTGAAAAGACAAATCAGAAATATAGCTCTCTAAGGTCAAGACTTGGTGCATGTCACAACATAATAATATGTTAAATGGATATGAAGTTTTTTTTCATGTAATGTTCATGAGTTACAGGAAGGAGTGTGGAAATTGTGATTGCGTTGTGTATTTAGCATCTTAATAACTTTATTTATATAAAAAAAAAAAATACTTATTATTTCTGTTACAAAACAAGCCAATACCATAATTGTTCTGATACCACTTGTTAGGATTGATACCACTTATTGTGACACCAATCAATGGATTGAGATGTTGAAATTATATGACAACATAACAAAGTATGTGATCAAGAACAAAATAATAAAAAGAAAACAAGAATATGACAGAGAAATTAAGAGATTTTATTGCACCACAAAGAATAATGGAAAAAAAGGGAAAATATTACAACTATCCTATAAACTAGTAATCATAAATCTCACATTATAAAATTGTATAGAAGAGCCTAGTATTTATAGGAAACATGTAGGGGACGTCCAAGACCTCTTGGTAGAGTTGTTGATGAAGTAGGATGCCAAAAATTGAGTCCAAAACGAAGTAGGAGAAGAAAAAACGCGA
>CAIGRR010507401.1:0-17493 GCA_903798365.1 Fraxinus sp. 1973-6204
AGGTAGGGATGACAGGATTGGAACCCATGAGATTATTACCCTCAAAGGCTCGATGGAAACAGAGTTTTACGAATTCTCCCCAAAACTGGAAGATCATTTCGAGAGCTTCGAACATATTCGAGGGTTCAATGTGACTATTGTAACTTTGGCCAACACACAAGATGAGAACCATTGTGGAGCAACTTTTTGAAAAAAGATGAAGGGGAAACTCAGTAAGATGTCGAAGAAGCGAAATATAGGCGATCACAAACGTAGATTGCTCGCGGCTAAATACGAATTAAATCGAAAGCTTTTGCCGAGGCCAACGTCTAGAGTTCTTACTCTGGCTTGGGCTATTAACATCAGCACCAAGTAAAGAAGCCTTATCCCATAGGAAAACTGCGAAGAGTTCCCTAAGAAATCGAAGGGGCTTTTCTTAACTCCCGCGATTACGGTAGCCACTGAAGTCCAAGATTCATAAGGAATTTTGAGAACCATGGGGACATACCTTTCAACCAAATTTATACATACCTATATGAGACCGTACAATAGAGGGAGATAGATGCTGAAAGCCTTCGGGAATGGTTGGAGAAGATAAGAGATGACCCAAACCTCCTTAAGCTGATTATTAAAGATTACGTTCCAAAAGGAAGGTAATCAAAGGGTCTTAAGGGCCACTTGGAACTATAATCTCTCTAGATTTTCTTCTTTCTTTTTTTCAGTATGCCGCTCCACGAGCAAGGAGTTGGGCTAAAATGATAAACGAAATAAGGGCGACACATGCGCGGATGCATGATTTATTTCTTTTGTGTTCGTCCTTTAGGAATTATTAGTAAAATAACTTACGAAAAAATTAATTTCTTGTTTCTATTGTAAGATGCCAGAAGTATCTTCTTTTGAACCATTTTCTCGAGAACATACNTTTCTTTTTTTCAGTATGCCGCTCCACGAGCAAGGAGTTGGGCTAAAATGATAAACGAAATAAGGGCGACACATGCGCGGATGCATGATTTATTTCTTTTGTGTTCGTCCTTTAGGAATTATTAGTAAAATAACTTACGAAAAAATTAATTTCTTGTTTCTATTGTAAGATGCCAGAAGTATCTTCTTTTGAACCATTTTCTCGAGAACATACTTTACTTGACTACTTAAAACCAACGCGCATTCCCCAACTGGAATTGGGTGATTCTATGGAAGTGCTTGAAGATAAAGTGGGCCAAGTTCATAAAACCCACTTTATCTTTTTTAGCAAGGACATCCCCCCTAATTCACACACTTGGAAAGAATTGGGGGCCATGAAGTGATCAATGGAATTGGAGAAGGTGTTGTACCCTCTTTTGTCTATGAAACCTTAAGGACCCACATACTTAACCTATACCCTCCATAACTTTGGCATATGGGAACTATCCCATCCATTATAAAGGGGTACCATCTTAACCTATAGCCTCTATCAGATAACTTCAACATAGTGGAGCTACCCGCCTATTATGAAGGAGCTACCATCCTCAACAACCTATGACTAATTAAGTCATGATAAAGGAGTCACTCATCTCATGAAAAGGAGAGCTATCCTCCATAAGCTATCAACTCGGATAGGGAGTCGAAAAACCTCTAAGAAGGGTTACCTCATAACCACCCTAGGCATTCTACGCTCAAAGTTAGTTAATATCATCTCAATCCACCAACTTGCATAGCCAAGCACTGAGGCCAATCCACTAAGAAAAATGTTATTGAATCCCCGAGTAGATGATCTCATAGGTGCCTACTCATACTAGAAAGGCGATTTTACTTGAATTTATTAGAAAAATTGGTTCTACCTATCCTCACAAACGAGGCATCATCACTTGCTTTTATTTAAAAACATATTCATGAATGCTTCGACATACAGAGATGCAATGCTTGTCTTATTTTCTTCAAGTTATTTTGCTGCTTATATGAAATGAGGAGTTGAGAAAATTAATATTGTCGAGGTGTCAACACTTGTACAAAGAGTAATAACACAAATAGAATGCAAAATACACAAAATAAGTTCAGAGAACAAAAACGATTTCATTAATACTTAAGCGATTTTTCAAAATTACATTGTTTAGAAGGGAAAAATAGTCTTTCTAAGTCATTTTTTGAGGGATCGACCTTAGAAATGACTTCAAAATCCAACTTCAACACCCTGGTTCTCCATTTAAGTTCTTCCAAGCCTATACGATGTATTGTCTTTGATATTCGGGATGTCCCATACATTAAACCGATGGAAATTTCAATCTCCCCTTGAGGTGGCAAATCAGGAAGATCATCCAGGATAATTGGAACTAATTGCTTAATGGAAAAATATATCTCTAGTGAAAGGAATCAAAGTATAAAATAAGAAATTTGATTGTTTTCCAATAAATACTTCTTCGTATTCTTGAGGTTTTCATGGCGGCTTTGAAGGCTTTACTTTGTTTGCTTAGGTTGAATTTGAACTATATTTTAAATATCCTCTAAATTTTTACTCTGTCCTTCAAAAATTAAGACTTGCCTATACCACATGCCACATTTCTTTTTCTTTTTCTTTTTTTTTTTTGAAATTATTGTACATATCCACGACTTTATAAGGACATTTCTATACAAAAGAATATCACTTCTTATCATTCTAACGCAATAAAATGTCCAGACATCTCCCCTTTATTGTTTATGATTTTTCTACCACAAAAAAATTATTTAAGTCTTGTTACGCCTCGCCTCTGAGGCTCAAAATGAAGACAACACGTGGCAAGCCACGTAAACAAGAAAGTCAAAGGAAGGTTCACAAGGTCAAAGAGTGAAAAAGTCAAATAAAGACTGAAGTCCTTTATGATAAAAGGCCAAGGTACATGCACTATCTCATGGACAAAGCACTACAACTTAAACTGAGGCACTCTGAAGCTCTTAGAGGCTCTCAAACCATCCAAAGTCCATGGACCCAATGCTGTCCCACGCTACAGATTTGAGAATATGTTAAAAGTGATTGGTGTAACACTTATAATAAAGTTTATCAGTATGTCAACATATTGTATAGAGCGGTTGACCCATTATCAATGTATTAATTGTAAGAATGGACAAATGATGTGACGTCCCAATGTAGGGGATAAGGTCACGTGGTTCTGATCCAACTACCACCATGTTAGCTAGGACAGTATAAATAGGTTCTCTTTGTAAGTAATAAGGGTTAGATTTTTTACAATCAGAGACCAAAAATATATACTTGAACTCTTGGTCATCTTTACAATCTTGTTAAACACTAATTTGAATAGACAACATAGTGACTCCAACACACATTTTTTTATCTATCCTTTTACATATTCTCGTTAAGTATAACGTGGATCATTGTGATTTCTGTCCGGCAATCGTTGTTAGTGCGATCGCTTTCATTTCACACCGCCGGAGCTTGAATATTTTTGTCTCTCGCCGTAAAGTGCCTCCCGCATCTATTTCCATCCATTTACCGTCGATATTTCGGTAAATACTTAGCAAGAGTGGGCCCGACATCTGTTGAGTTCATTTTTTGGTGTCAACAGATTGGCACCATCTGTGAAAAATCATACGTTTAACCACGAAAACACGTGGAGAAAAGCTAGCCTGGAAAAAGTTTCTCAAGAAAAGTTCTAACCCTTGAAAAATGGGTGTCCTTGAAGAAAGGACCGCTAGAAACCTCCAACCCTTGAAAAAAGGGAGTTCTTGAAGAAAGAACAATTGAAAAATCCCAAAATCCGAACTTATTCATCCCTTGAAAAAAGGAGAATTCTGCTAAGGAAAGTGATTGAAAGCAATGAGTTCAAACGATAAAAGTGCCCCTCGAAGACAATGGAACACCCTGAAGAAGGAGAACCCTCACGAGCTGTCCCAGCTGCTCAAACACGACCCCACCACATGGATAAGGAGGGTCTAGAGACGGAGGCAGTGTCGCAGCCAGGCTCACTAGAGAAATGGTCATAATGACTGCTAACATGAGAAATATAACCCAGCAAAACTTGATCATGCAAAAGATGCTGATAAATATGCAGGGACGAGGGGGTACCCTATTCTCCCATATACAGTCCCTGAAAATGTATTCCCTGATCCTTAGGGATATTACCATGAAGAAGAAGAAGTTTAAAGCCAAATGGCTGGACACCATCATACCAGGATGGAGGCTCCCAGGAGAGAGAGATTGAGGTTGACACGTCGACCAATTACGCTTCGGAAAGACCATATGAAATGCCATTTAACTTTTTTCCAAACTAAGAGCCATAAGATAGACCTCAAAGGTTGGCTAGTGTCTTCAACAGGATAAGCCCAAGTTGCCTAGAAATAGGCAGGCTCACTCACCCCATGCGCCTAGAAATAGGCAGGCGCATCCTTTTCCTCCTATGCCTAGAAATAGGCAGGATGAGCCTCTACAATATAAAAGACACCAACCTGCCTACCAAGAAGAACCTCAGATCCCTCTCCATAGAAATAGGTATAAAAGGAAAGACCAGGCTAGAAGTGAAGCGGGATCATCCTAACCACCTCTCCAAACCCACCAAGGGGAGGATGAGGACTCTGATGAACCCCAAAGGTCTTGTTACCTAGATGACAACAATGACCATTCGCCTCTTTCAGAAGCCATAAGAAATGCCCCAATGCTGAATCACTTCACTCCCTAAAATACCTAAGTATAATGGGAGAGGTGACCCCTCGAAGCACATCAACAACTTCAAGACCCATATGAATTTGAAAGGGACCACCCTAGCTATGAAGTACAGAGCCTTTGTAGATGAGCAGAAATCTGGTATATAAGGTTGCCAGAAGGTAGCATCCGAAGTTGGTTGGACCTCAAAAGACGTTCTTAAAACACTTTACTACTAGCACAGAAGGAGAAATTCCCATTCAATGGATGCAAGACATGCAACAACAGCAGGGCGAGACGTTAAAAAGCTTCTTGTCCCACTTTATTGATGAAATGACCTATTGTGTACAAGTCATGGATAGGGAAGCATTAACTACCTTAAGAAAAGGCTTGGACATGAACTCTTTTTTGAATAGACGTGCAGAATAAGGACCCTGCCACCTATAACTCCTTATTAGAAATGATAAGGTGAGAAATCCTCAATGAAAAATATAGAGTTCATGAGAACAAGGCCAGCCGGGTCTTCCCCCTTCTCAAATACAAAGGGGAAGAGGCCCTAGTTCCTATTTGATAGACTACTAGGCACTTTTGAATCACGGCCGCATCAACCCTCAATGCAGTACCTACCTTAGCTTATGAAGAGGTAAACTCTGATGATAAGATGCATCAACTCCGGCCCTGCCCGAGGCACTCGCCAAGGGGATGGGGATAGGGACGAGACACTAAACCTAGAAATGTAGTGCCTGTACCTACCATTAATCCCGTGGCCACCGCACGAAGAATTGCTGGGATGTCGCGAGACACTCCCGCAACATAAACCACGGAAGAGGCAGGCACCCTCGAAGAAATGCTCCTCCAAGGAAAACCCAACCACATGGGAATAACGAGCTTCATCATCCCAACTGAAAGGACCCTCTAAGATAAAGGGATAACGATACAGAAAGACCTAGAGAAGGTCAATGGCAAAGACGAAGCCTCCCAACAAACAATGGTTAGGAACCCATCAGGGAAATTGACATGTTCATTGGAGGACCACATGTTGAAGGGAGATCTAGGAACTCACAAAGAAATTATAATAGAGAGGCAAGTGACCCTCCCATGATGAGCTTCATAGTTAACCAATCCTCTACCGGAAGAGCGATTCCACCAATCACATTTACTCAAAAAGATGCAGTAGGTGTATATTATCCACACTGTGATGCCCAAGTAGTGAAGGCAGTCGTGGCCCGCAACAGCATGAAAAGAATGTTAGTGGATAATGGAAGTTCGGTCAACGAGTTGACAAAATGAAAGTTGACCACGAGTTGACCCCAATAAGTTTCCCCTTGTATGCCTTTATAGGAGATATCATCATCGCAAGGGGCAAAATTACTCTAGCAATAGAGATGGGAACTAAACACTTGACTGTTCACAACTTCATAGAATTCTTGGTAATTGATAACCGATTCGCTTATCATGGAGTACTTGGCGGCCAGCTTTGAAGGAGCTATGGGCTACCACCTCCATTCATCACTTGTGTATAAAATTTTCAACTGAAAATGGTATTACCACAATCCGAGGTGACCAACGAAGTGCTAGGAAATGTTACTCAAACTCCCTAAGGAAAGTGAAAACTATAATCGTTAATGTCATTGTCACAGACATTAACATGAACGATGTCCCTGAACAATGGGAAGACATCGATATGGCCGAGGCCCCTGAAGATTGGGATGTCCTTAGTGCCACACGAGCCCTTGAAGAAGGAATGACTACTGATGAAGCAGCTAACTTAGAGGAGCTGAGCCCTTGCATCATTGATTGTGAGCCTCAAACAGCACCTATGGAAGAATTGGAGACATTTCCAGTAAACCCACAGGATCCATCCAAGTACTTACAGGTAGGAAGTAACCTACCCATAAAGGTGAAGGAGGAGTTGAAAAACATCTTATTGAAAAATATCGATGTCTTCGCCTGGAAACATGGTTACAAGATAGACATTGATCTAAAGATCAGGTACCACCACCTAAACATAGATCCAAAAGTCACGGTGCGTAGGCAAAAAAGAATAGCCCTCCACCCTGAAAGATATGAAGCTCTAAAGGATGGGGTTAAGAAACTGATCGACAGCGAATTTATCCGGGAATCGATGTATTCGAAGTGGGTTTCTAACCTAGTATTGGTCAAAAAGCATAACATAATTGGAGGGTTTGCATAGACTTTTCAAATTTAAACCAAGTATGTCCTAAGGACAATTTCCCACTTCTCAGAATAGACCAACTTATGGATTCGACTGCCGAATATGAACTCCTTATCTTCATAGGTGCGTACTATGGATACAACCAAATCCCCATGTTCCCAGTAGATGAAGAGCATACCTCCTTCATCACAGACAATGGACTCTATTTCGACAAGGCCATGCCCTTCAGATTGAAAAATGTCGAAGTTACCTATCAAAGACTTGTCAACAAAATATTCACCGACCTTATTAGAAAATCCATGGAGGTTATGGATGACATGCTGGTGAAAAGCCTGAAGGAAGAAGATCATGTTAAAAACTTTGACGAAACATTCCAGACTTTGAGAAGATATCGGGTGAAGCTCAATCCTTTGAAGTGTGCCTTCGGGGTATCCTTAGAAAAATTCTTGGGCTTCATCGTTAACCAAAAAGGCATCGAAGCAAACTATGAAAAGGTCAAAGCCTTGATTGAAATGAAGTCACCTCAAAAGCCAAATGAGGTGCAGAGCCTCACTAGACAAGTGAAAGCCTTGAATCGCTTCATCTCAAAGGCTACGGACAAATGCCTACCCTTCTTTAAGGTCCTCAAAGGAGGAAACAAGTTTCAATGGACAGGGGAAGCACTTGGGATAGGCTCAACCTATTAAATAATGATGCGCTATAGTTATACTTAGCTGTGACCTCTGAGGCACTCAGCTCAGTTTTGATAAGAGAAGAGGACAATGACCAACTGCATGTTTACTACGTCAGCAAAGTGCTCTTGGCAGCAAAGACTCGCTATCCAGACATGGAGAAGTTAGCTCTCTCTTTGGTAACAACATCAAAAAAATTGAGACCGTACTTTCAAGCTCATAGTATACACATGTTAACAAACTTCCCCCTCAAATAAGTACCGTAGAAGCCAGGAGCTTCAAGGAGGTTATTTAAGTGGGCTGTGGAACTTATTGAGCTCAATATCATCTTCAAGCCTAGGGGATCTATCGAAGGACAAGCATTGACAGACTTTGCGGCAGGATTTACTCATGTTTCCAGAAATGGAAGAGGAAATGGAGGTTGCTAAACCTCCAACGTGGAACCTCTCAGTTAATGGATCCTCAGGAGAAACGAGGTCAGGCTCATGGGTTATCTTGGTCAATCCAGAGAGACACAAGCTTACTTGTGCTGTGAGACTCAGTTTCAAAGCCACCAATAATGCAATAGAACATGAGGCCCTCCTAGCTAGCTTAAGGTTAGCAAAAGAAATACAATTAAAGAGGCTCATCATCAACAGTGACTCCCAACTAGTTGTGAGTCAGGTTCATGGTAATTTCTCAGCCAAGGATAAATATTTGGCAGCATACTTAAAATTGGTGATGAGTTTCATCCCTTCCTTTGAGAGATTCAAATTGGTACAAATCCCACGCTCCAAGAACATCCATGCCGATGCATTAGCAAAGTTAGCAATTAGTAAGGATTCCGAATTACTCACTGTTGTGCCTATAGAACATCTTTCTAGACCCCTCTATAGACATGAACTAGGCAGTAATGTGGGTCGAAGAAACTCCACCATGGATGAAACCTATCATATCCTACCTCAAGGATCAGACCATATCCCTTGGAAAAGAAGAAGTTCAAAAGCTCAGAAAGAGAGTTGACCACTTTATCTTCTCATTATCCGTACTCAGGTGTATTGGAGAAGAGCAAGCAGATTACGTACCTCAGGAAATCCAAGAGGGGGTATGTGGAACCACACTAGGGGTTGGTCCCTAGTACAGAAAGTGCTTAGATAATGATATTAGTGGCCTACCTTGAAGAATGATGTGTAACAGTTTGTTAGGAAATGTGATAAGTGTCAACACTCTGCCACTATCCAAAGGCAAATTTTCAAAGAGTTGAATGTCGTATCTAGCCCTTGGCCATTCTCAAATGAGGAATTGATATTATAGGATATCTTCCCAAAGGAAGATGAAACACTAGTTTAGCGATTGTTGCCATTGATTACTTCACCAAATGGGTAGAAGTCGAACCACTTGTCAAAATTACTGAGGCCAACACTTCCAAGTTCCTATGGAAGAACATCATCTACAAGTTCAGAATTCCCCATTCAATTATATCAGAAAATGGAAAACAGTTTGACAATAAGAATGTCAGAAACATGTGTGAGGAGTAGGGCATCAAGAAACATGTTTTCCTTCCCACATCACCCCCAGGCAAATGGGCAACTTGAAGCTGTCAACAAAACGATCAAATACACGCTAAAAAGAAAACTAAATACCTCTAAAGGGGCATGGGTCAATGAACTACCTCAAGTACTTTAGGCTATTAAGACCACAAGTAGAACTGCTACAGGAGATACCCAATTCTCTATGGACTATGGGGCTGAGGCTATGAGCCCTATTGAAGTAGGTCTGCCATCTCCTTAACGAATACATTTCAATGAGATAAGTAACGACGAGATGAGAATATGTGGACTCGACCTCCTTGAAGAAAGGAGAGACGACTCTCAAGCCAAATTGGCCACTTATGACTAGATACTACAATTCAAAGGTAAAAAAGAAGTCATTCCGTCTGAATGAACTAGTACTGTGAAGAGTATTTCCACCCTCTAAGGAGCATGGCATAGGAACCCTTGGTCCCAATTAGGAGGGTCCTTATCATATTAGTGAAGAGGTCTGGTCAAGAGCTCATAAAATTGAAAATATGGATAGAAAGGCACAGCATCATCCATGGAATGTAGAACATTTGAGCAGGTATTATCAATGATGTAAAACATCTTTTATATGCAGTTTTAGAATTCATTAAAAAGTGGCTCTTATTATATTAGTCATGAGTTAAGATTCCCTTCGATAAGGCCAAAAGCCCTGAGGTGGTCCTGTGAGGACGATCCGTCCTTATGTAAGAGAAACGTAAAAATCTTGCTAAAGGGTCCCAAAAGGACCACATCTGCACTCGCGAAGTACAACATGTAATCTAAACAACTAAAGTTGTCAAGGAAGCCTCAGCATGAGCAAACTGCTCAACCCCATGCTTAGGACAAAGGTCAAACAAACTGCCTCAACTTAGATTTGAAAGGATACTAAAAGTCTGAAGTGCCAAAGAGCCTCAGTTCATACACGCAAATGTACTTAAGTTCAAGAATTTACTAAGGTACACGACCTTCAAACACTTGAATAAAATTTTAATGTTTGAGTTACTATTGAAGTATGACGTGTAAAGGTTTGATATTACTTAAGTCTTACAAACATGTTTGACCTTAAAAGCATAATTATCGATTGGCTTATTATTTGACGTTTGATTCTGAACTCATATTTGCAAGTTTTATTATGTTATTGCAGTATTTTGTTGTTGGGTCAAACCTCCTAATACTTATTAAAATTCAAGTTTTATTACGAAGTTCATCATTGGATAGGTCTGACCTCATTACATGCTTCATGTTATTGAACTTCAAGGTTCATAAGTTTGATATAATCAAGTTTTCAAAGTTGTTATAAGTCTAATGTTATTATTAAGTTGATGTTACTCTAAGTTTGGTCTGATGCCATTGTTGAAGTACAAGTTGTTCGAATTTATATAAGCAAGTACATAGAGTCGAGCAGAAGTGATAAGGATACAGAAAGTAAATAAACACAAGCATTGAAAAAAAGCAGAACTTCATTAAGCGAAAAGTATTTACAACTGGTGGGCCGAAGCCATTACACTTGGATGACAAACATAAAACATACATGGAAAGCTATGCCTTAAGGGGGTGAGGGTTGAAGAGCCACAAAGGGCACGATCGCATCAGGGGCCACTTCCTCAGCAGTCTATTCAGCTGCATCTTCATCAAGCTCAATTACTTAGGGCCCTTCTTCTGGAGTTTGAGGCTCAGACTCCTCCGCCTAGTCCTCAAGAAACTCGGCCCTCGGATCAGAAGTGTTGATGCTTTGAGTGTGTACTTCCAACCACTCAATCACTTCACTTCTCAGCATCTTTGCTGGCAAGTTCAGCATCACTTCTGAAACTCTCCACTTCTTCAATGAGGCCAGCCACTTGGGAGGTCAATTCTCCCACCTGTCCTTTCAGAGCAACAATATCCTTATTTGCCTTCTCCAAGGCCTTAACCGCCGCTTCTGATGGGCATCAGAAGTCTTCACCGACAGCTCAGAATGTTTTTCGTCAAGGCCTCCATTTCTTCCTTGGCCTTGTTGGTGACCTCCTCGGCCTGATAGGCTATATTGGCGAACCCCAGATTTTTACTTTGAAGGTTTTTAAAGAGGATTTCTGCCTCCATAGCCATGCCGAATGACCTCCCCGCTTGGGCCACCATCGTGGCTAAGACATCGACGGCGTCGTTCTTTTCGACGTAGGATTGCCACTTCTCCGTCTAGTACTTATGAAATATCATTGTTGCATTCTGAACCTCTAGAGGGAAAAGGGCCAAAGCTTCAGATGCGAGCTCATAAGTTCGCGAGGCCAGTGTAGGTTTCGATTTGGAAGCTTCAAAGGTAGTGGAGTCACTTGAAGTTTTGGCCTTCTTGGCAGGGTCCTGCCTCTGGGGTTCCACAGCAACTGGCCTCTTATACCTCCCTCCCAGAGGCTACAGCCATCGAGCTGCCCAAAAGTTTATCCCCCGCTGGGACCTCAGAGCAGGGGGGACGCCCCTTGAACCACCCGCCCTATTGGGGGACGGGATCCTAAACCTTCTCTTAGGCTCCTCCTCCATTATTTTCTTTTTCCTATCTGGCATAGGAGGTCGTCATTCTTCCTGAGAGTCAACCTCCTTGCTGACCCTCTTGATTTTGTCCCTCACCTGCTTTCCTCCAGCAGATGAGAGTTTCAACCCCTTCCCCGAGGTGGCCATTTTAGGAGTGGGTGCCTCCTCTTCTTGAAGTTATCTACAAACAAAAAATGAACAAGTTCAGCAAGATTCTGCAAGGAAAAATAGAATGAAAAATGACCAAGTGTAAAAACATCTTACCTTTTCTTGCCATTAAACTAAAATCTTCAAAGAAGCGTTGTGACTGGATCAAAAGGCCGAAATCGCACAATGATTTCTTGTAAATTTCAGATAGAGTGTCCCAGTTGCACTTAGTGAACTCGAACCGCTCGATCAACCCTACAAAATAAACACAAAAAATGTAAGTATTAGACCTCGTCAGTGCGAAAAATCAAAGAAGTAGAAAATTCACTCACGAGCTTCAGAGTACGAGGTTGGAACTTTGACATGGGGGACGAGGTCGCCCTTACATTCCTGCTACTTCCTAGAACTATGTCTTTTTCCATCATTTTATGGAGGAAGGCAAGCCCAAGACGAAGAGGGAGTGTGCCCCCCAAGGACAAAAAGAATACCAATTTTGGGAGTCCTTTTTTCTTAAAGATCGAAGCTGGTAAACTGTTTGGAAAACATGTAGTGGCATGTCCTCGCCAAAAAAAACCTCATTCCAAATGAAGTAAGAACCAACCAATTGGGTCCAGGCGTTGGGGACGAGCTAGAGAGGGGCTAGCCCGTACAACCTAAAGACAGCCCTAAAGAAGGGGTGGATCGGCAGGCGAAGCCCAACCTTTAACGAAAACTCGCTAACATCGACGCATCCTTGCCTAAGGTGGAAAGCTCACTCGTTAAGAGATGGAAAAAGAAGCTCGATGTCATAGGGGATCCTATACTTCTCCCTAAGATTGGCTAAGTAGGTCGAATCTACAGAAGATGGAATTTTAACTACCCCAGGCTATCTCATCTTCCCCATTGCCACCCCAGAAATAGAGACACCTCGTCCAGCCTCAACAGCTCTGACGAGGTCGTCCGTGTTTGTAATTACAAAACCCAACTCACCCGCCAACTCACTAATATCTACGTTTCCCCAGTGGATTTGGAAGAAGCCATCAATTTATAGGTTATCTTAAAATTTTCACAATTTACAAAAGCAAATTACTTACAAGTTTCTCAAAGAACTTGAAAGAGAAGGAACACTGGAGATCAGGAGAAAAAATGAGAAGCAAGAAGAGAGAAACTTAAAGGAAATGAACACACTTGGAAGAATTGCAAGAGAAAAAACTTGCAAAGTTCTTGAAAAGAATCTAAAGACTTACAAAATTTGAGAAGCAAATATTTGTGCAAAGGTAGAGAAAATTCCCTCAAAAATCAGTGTCTTTTATAGGCTGACCCACTCAACCCCAACCGTTGGATCTTGATCCGGGTCATCCAAACATCCATATAGAGGTTTCAATCTAAGTTATTCACCACGACTGGTGCTTCATCTTCTACAGCCCAGATCACGATATCTGTTCCATGCGTCCTCATGCGTCTTAAGTTCATGAAGTGCGTGGGAGACAACCAATATTGCGCATTAAATGCGGTTGTATGTATTGGAAGTTATACCACCTCATTTGCCTTTTCTTGGAAACGTATCACGACATCAAATCATTGAGACACTATAATTAAGGACGCCACGTATTTTTAAAATTCATCAGAAACGATAACGCTTCACAGCTTTCAACTCCGAGGCCCTATAAGTGTCCGGCCCCCTTCACTTCTACCAGTTCAGTTAGAGCTTCGGATATATGAAAGTACTTCAGAAGACATAATTTCGGAATTGTTCTACTTCAGTGACCCTCCTCGAAGTAGTCCTGAAAGGCAAAAAATTACTGAGGACATCACTTGCAAGGGGTTTACATGAATCAGTATGTTTTTTAACTATAGTAGCATGGTAAAAAGTTATTCCCTCCTACGATAAACTGGTTTTTCTAATTTATTCTACATTTAAAAGTCCATGCATTACATAAATAATCATGCCTAGACTTGGGTGACTATTGTTACGCCTCGCCTCCGAAGCTCAAAATGAAGACGACACGTGGCAAGTCACGTAGGTAGAAAGTCAACAAGAAAGTCAAAGAAAGGTTCACAAGGTCAAAGAGTGAAGAAGTCAAATAAAGACCGAAGTCCTTTATGATAAAAGGCCGAGGTACATGCTGATCCACTACCTCATGGTCGAAGCACTACAACTTAAACTAAGGCACTCTGAAGCTCTCCAAGGCTCTCAAACCATCCGAAGTCCATGGACCTGATGCTGCCCCCACGCAACAGATTTGAGGATCTGTTAGAAGTGATCGATGTAACACTATAATAAAGTTTGTCAGTATATCAGCCTATTGTATAAAGCGGCTGACCCCTTATCAATGTATTAATTGTAAGAATTGACAAATGATGTGACGCCCCAATGTAGGGAATGAGGCCACGTGGTTCTGATCTAACGACCACCACGTCGGCCAAGGCAGTATAAATACGTTCTCTTTGTAAGTAATAAGGGTTGGATTTTTTACAATCAGAGATTAGAAATATATACTTGAACTCTTGAGAAATCTATACAAACACTTAGTAGAATATTTATTGGTCATCTTTACAATCTTGTTGAACACTAATTTCAATAGACAACATAGTGGCTCCAACACACGTTTTTTTAACTATCCTTCTACATATTCCCATTGAGTGTAACGTAGATCATTGTGATTTCTATCCGGGTTCATTGTTAGAACGATCGCTTTCATTTCACACAGTCGGACTTGAACATTTTTGTCTCTCACCGCATAGTGCCTCCCGTGTCCATTTACCGTCGATATTCCGGTAAGAACACGTCAGAATCGTGCTTACTTGGTTAAAGTGGACCCGACATCTGTTGAATTCATTTTTTGGGGTCAACAAGCCTCATTTGAAAAGCAAACCAATAATGACCTTAAGGAGAATTATTAGTACAAGGAGAGACAATTTTCCATTTTTTTCATTAGTATTGATGTTAGTTTTCTTTTAATGATTTTATTAGCATTGATTCTTATAATTCATTTTTTGTTAATTTACGGGGTGTCCTCGACTACAATTTTGATGAATTTTAAAAAATTATAAGTCCTAATGAGTTTTTTGGATTTGAATATATTTCTACAAATTTCATAAGAATCTCATCAAATATGATGAAATTAAAAAAAATGGTTATATGTATTTTTAAGTTTGAAATTCATTCAAATATTTTAAAATCAATCTATTAGTGAAATCTTTATAAATCCCCTAGATATTGAACATACCTAAATTTTAAAAGATTTCATTGAATTTTATCAAAATCTCAATTGGAGACAGCTAAATTTTAAAATGTTTCATTAAAATCCATTAAAATCTCAATTGACGACACCTAAATTTAGAAGAATTTTTAAAATTCATTACAATCTCAAACCCTAGCAACCTATTAATATAAGTCCAAGCGGGCTTAGCCCGTTTCTTAAACTTAACCTGATCCAATATTTAATTAATCAAATTAATTAATTATGGTCCATGAATTAAGGCCTAATAATAAACAACCCAATTAATTAATTATCGAACACTTATGATGTGTCAAGGTAATACATGTGACGGAAAATGTCACGTGGTATGACAAAACTAAACTTGTTCGTTTACTGTGAAACTATAAACTTGTTCGTCAATATGATCCGATCAGTTATGAGATATAGATATGTGTCAATCTCAATTATCGATCATATCTTTTATCCCACTGTTAAGTCAATGTAAGTCGAAAACTCATTTTTGACTTATGAGTTTACCTAGGCCAAGGATTTCATTATCAACTTAACTGGATAAAATATAGATCATAATCTCTTACTATCTACGAGTGACGAATCCTCTATTGATCATTCACAACTTTCATAAGATTCTTAACATACTCGAACGATGCTATATTAGCGACCATTGGCAGAGCAACATCCAATATCACCAAAGTATGACCGCCCTCATATAAGGCACTATAATGACCTCAAGTCAAAGGATCAATTCCACTACTGAACGTTAGAGATTAACCACTAACACTCAGATAATTATTCATGTGGAATCTCCTAGAGGGTCTTCAATGTTTGTTTTATAACAAAACATCCACGTGTTCATTCAAGTGTCACCACACTTTAACTTGTGAGATCAGTTACTTACTTCATAAATGAGAAACGTCACACGTGATGGTCTATCCGTAATAACGATATCTGTATCTCGTCATTACATACAACCATGGACGATTTAAGATTTAGTCATATGTAATTTGTATCTCACAATCACAACTCCTTGTGATTAACAAATCACCAAGACTTGAATCTACTATTATTAGAATATTAATTCAATTAAATAATAGATCTTGCCATAAATATGAATCGATTATATACATTAAAAGTGTTTGTGTCCAAAGTTGATTGGACATAGGGCATAACACTTACAAACTTCCACTTGCACTAGATTCAATCACTTATGTATATATACTATAAGAGTCAATATGATGATCATGTTTATACTACGACAACTCTTTGTCAGTGAATCTGCAATATAATAACTTGTGGGAATTTGTTCTTTCTTTAAGTCATTTCAATGTATTATCTTTCCAATGAGATAATACTGCATTAACACATGTTTGGATCATTGATGAGACCTTAGTTCCTTCACTTGCATGATAGCTCCATTGTTATCACAATGGAGAAGCATGTGATCAACAATGTTAGGAACTACTCCAAGTTCATTAATGGTCTTTCTGATCCAAACCACAACTTTTATTGCTTTATAAAGCAATGACGTATAAGACTTCTATTATTGAATCAACGGTTATTTCCGATTTGGAACCTTTCCAACATACCGCTTAAGAATAAACCAATATTCTAATTGAGATATGCTATCTATATAGATTGGGATGAGTTAAGCAATTTTTTAGATCTATCTCTATAGTCAACTTGCTTCTCCCATATTTATCATGGAGAAATTATTTGACAACCATAATTTCAACAATTGAAATATAAGGTCGAATGATCCTACAAGTTTTACACGGAGCTTGATTGGTTATCCTAGATTCGTGCCTTCCAAAAGGTCGAATGATCCTATAAAATTTACACGGAGCTGACGTATCCTTAGGAGTCTCCACTTCCTGATCAAGAGTATATCCGTAGCAGGTATGGGATCAAACTCATGTTCATGTACTTGGTGAACTATATCTGTAGATTCTTGAACTCTTTCAAGATTAATAAACACTTTCTCTAGGAGTATGGCATATCTTGAGACGAACATCTTCTTCTCAACGGGATTATAGAATTGATATCCAATTGTCTTTTGGATATCCCACAAATATATATATTTATCGGATTTAGTCTCAAACTTATCTGATTTATTGCGCTTCACATAAGTGTCACAATCCCAAATTTTCATATGAGATAAGTTGGGCATTTTTCCTTTCTATAACTCGTATGGAGTTTTGTCAACCAATTCAGATGGGATACAATTTAGTATGTAGAACGTGGCAATCAGTGCATGACCTCAAAACAATTTTGGAGTGTTTGCATGGCTTGTTATTAGTCGCACTATATCCAATAGTATACGATTCATCATTTCAGATACATCATTGTGTTGCATTGCATGTGGGAAAATCCACTGCGAAAGAATCTCATTCTCCTTTTAAATAATCTAAAGTTCTACCTTTTATATATTCTCCACATCGATCAGATCTTAGTGTGAGAATATATTTACTTATTTGTTTCTCAATTTCTAACTTGAATCCCTTGAATATTTCAAAAATCTCATGCTTGAATTTCATCAAATATATATGATCATTTTTGAAATGGTCATAAGTAAATGTGATGAGATAAGAGAGACTTCGTCTATCATTAATTGATATGGGTCCACATACATCACATTGTATTGACCCAGTTATTATGCAGATCTTTCTCCTTTTCA